>JAECUM010011344.1:0-63878 GCA_016617855.1 Megalonaias nervosa | reverse complement strand
GAGAAGTTTGCCAACATTGTTGTCTTTGTACTTTTTTAAAATATGTTAAAATTACTCTTAAAACATATCCTTGCCATGAGATATCCCATTTTTGCATTTCTAATTTTGTAATGCTTTAATCTGATAGATTTGTCTTATTTTGTGTGAATACGTCACTGTTGAACAACTTTTGCACAATTCTCGTTATTCAGTATTTTTGAATGGTCAGCTTTAATATCTATTAAATGCTGTTGTAAGGGTGCAAATGTCTGTCGATCTATGAAGAACACATTAAGTTGGACAGTGAACGATTAATTAAATTTATGGGGACCGGCGCGTGTTTAAATCGCCGTAATGCACTGATTGGCAAATGTCGCTGTCATTGAAGCAGTGGTTCTTAATTAAGCCTTCGTTTATTTAACTGAAAAGGATAAGGATTACCTTCCGATCTGTATCGAGAACTGTCAATTTTGAAATTTTCTGCAAGAGAAAACAAAGGCAGAAGGCTCCGGGTCGAATTTAGAAGAAATTCGCTCGTAATTAGGATCCAACGGATTGGATGTCTGGAAACAATCTACGAACACAATTCTAGCGGTAAAAGCTTGAAGACACAAAGTATTCTGCGTCAGTCTAACGTAATTTCTTGATATCCATATGATGATTTGTTGATTTATTTGCTTATATTTGCATTAATTTATTTGGTTAGATTCGTAGATCCATTCTCTTGATAAGATTACAATTGTGTGACGATTTGTTTGATTTATTTGCTTATATTAGCATGAATTTATCTGGTTAGATTCGTAGATCAATTTTCTTGATTATGAATACAACTGTGCGAGTTCATCTATATGAATCCGTACACTGGTATTCTTTATATAAGTTTGATGAATCGTTTAAACGTATAGTCTCGTTTGTTATAGGTATATATGTATCTAGAATTTCAAACATTACTTTAGTTGATACGAGTTACGAGAATCCGTGTAAATTCTCCGATTTAGATAATGTCACATATGATAAAGACTTGAGTGCATATTGACTGAAATTAAAGTTGTTAAACCATGGGAAATAAATGTTGTTAAACCATGTTATGAGGTTTCATATATGCTAGAGACTTGAATGTGTGTATTCGCTATAAATACCGTAGTTGAATCATGTAAGGAATTTCATTCATTCATTTGTGTAATTAAGTCGGGACCGGAACTGATGTCTCGGGGTATTGTTACTGTAAGCCAGTTGAAATAGCCATTAGGAAGTATATTAATTTTAGGAAACTAGGTTTGTTTATGGTCTGCCGTGTTTAGTTAGACCAGATGGCTGTTGGTATCTGTTTGAATTCCGACAGAACGTATCTGACATTAACGAGAGGAGATACTATGATCTCTTCCCAGTAGGGTACCTAACAGAATACTTAGGTCACCGTTTGTTTTCTTTCGGAAGGTGAGATAGCTCCACGGGAAGTATCCACGTGACGTATCACGTACTTACAAAACCAAAGTGTCCACACAAAGTTGGAGGCCGAAAGAGGCGGGACACCTGAGAATTTGGGAAAAGGGAAAAGTGGAAAGGACCCATACTTACAGGCACAAGGAAGTCAAAGAACAGTCGCAGTGAATTTGGACTGAACCAGAACCATCAGGTTATGAATCTGTACAAGGCAGTGATTGCGATCTTTTCACTCGATTCGATGATGAATTAATTCTATCGCTTAACAGACCGGCTATTTGTATAAGCATATTTGTATTTGAAATTCGTTGAATAACTTATTGTATCTTTCCAATGTAATGCATTATCACAAATGTTTATGAATTTTATTGTTTATGAATTGTTGATTAAATTTTATGGTTTGTACATGTACGGGGGCTCGTGTCATTCTGTTCTATATATCTGATCAGATCTTTATCTATTCCATCTATAAGTTTCACACTTTATATTGATATTTACTCATTCCGGGCAAATTACACCGTCGGCGATCACCCTCTAGATAACGATAAACAAAACCATACATCCCACCCCAACAAAGCTGGTGCGGGAGTACCCAACAGCTGTTATCTCTTGGATTTGATTGAACTGGCTCGATTTTTTCATGAGATATCCAATTTCGAAGCCATCTTCAGGAAAGGGTTTGCATGTTTATTCTATGATTTTTTTTCCAGCGTAAAAATCTGATTAAATACCTTGATAATTAGGTGATACAAGAAGTTTGTTTTATTTTGCCTTGATATCACTTCCTGTTTGATATGATTTCATAATATTCTAGATTGCCCTCAGAGAGGATGTCACAATGTTCACTCAGTCTAAAACCTCTACCGAAATGAGTTCCCTGAAAGTATGTACTCTGCCCCTGTCCCTTTTTATCCTTCTCTTGAACTTTCTTAATGTTGTTAATCTTCGGTGTTATCCATGTATTTTCGAGCTGCATTGTGAGAATAGATTCAATTATGGGAATTTGTGTCACTTTGAGTCTTGTTAGAGATGCTTATATGTTTTTATTAACTGAGACCAATTTGCATCGGTGTCTACAGGGCCTTTACATAGAAAGCATGCTAATTATATACTCTGCAATCTAATTATATGTAAAAGGTTAAACATGTACGCAGAAAATACAAGACACGCCAAGACAAGAAACAAAAAGAGAGCCACAAAGTAAGAGTTCCTAAAATAGCTAATGTGTGTACCAATTATGCTCAAAAGAAAGTCAATTATAAAAACGGCTAAATGTAAAACTCTTTCATTAATGGAGAACAAATTAAAATCGTGGAGAGTAGTTAACGATCTGCTGTAGAAAATTTAACTTACCCTTTGTGTACTAAGTGATTTACACCCCACCCCATGAGAATGGGTGGCAGAGTATGTATAAACTATGATGTTAGCATCTTGATGCAGTTTTAATCAAAGATGAAAAATAGTGATGACTTATCATTATTAATTGATGGGCAACGAACAGCCTTTATTAACGTTCAAAATATTGATAATATAAGCTTTTTATGCCAGAGGCTCAATTCTGTCCCATAGTAAAGATTATAAATACAGACCATCAAAATGTAACCTCGATAAGTATAAAGACTGCTTTCACAACTGACCAATAAAGATAAACGCCACTGATAAATGTAACAAAGAATTCGATGTGCGAGTGAATATTTGTTAGAATGTAGGTTACCAATGGAGCAATGACAACAAACACCGTGTGCAACACAGAGATGACAGATAATGCAGACTGGTTAAATTTACATAAAGCGAAAGAGAGTCAAATACGGATATGTTGATTTTAGATGGTAATATAAATGAGTATCTTATTACGGGAATAATTATTTATCTAGGTTGATATCATTTCAGATAAGCAAATACATATTAAAATAGCATTTTTTTTAAAAAGTGTTTTAAACATCGTTATGATCAAAAACTTTAAATGCACATACGAAATTTCTGAAATCAGGTGTATTTTTCAAATGACAGTATACAGGAAAATGATCCAGTTATAAAATGTTGAACGTGTAATCATTCGCGTTAAAAGTTCCTATGTAATTTGTTGTGATTTCGAATGTATTAGAAAACAAAGTAAAGGTTCCAAATAAAGTAGTTAACATGTATGGGTGATAACACACTCAACATATTCCATACGAATTTGCACTCATTAAAAACAGAACACAAACTCTATAAATATTTGGTGTACAGAGACACAAAATGCTTTTTAAATGCTTATTAGTGTTTAGTTCGGTTATCAAGAAACTGCACCAAATAATGCTACAAAGGATGATAAGAACACTTTAATTTTACCAACATGAGTTCTATTTTTGTGAATAGGAAATTAAAACCAACAAATATGAGATTATGACCATTTGGCTGGAAGGCTAAAACGTCTTGCACATAAAAGATGTAATGTAGGTCACGCATTTAATAGATAAACACCACTTAAAAATAACATGAGTTTGTTTAATTATCAAAGCGTTGGCAAAAAATTATCTTCGTAAAGAAGTACAAATGATATAAAGTAATGACGAAACACGTATTGGATATGGCTAAAACATGGAACTGATATTGGGGTGAAAAGGACATTTAGAGCGGAAAATAGTACTTGGTTTATGGGAGATTGGTTCAATGGACTTAAAATTATTTTTAAGTGATGGTAGGAAAATTTCCTCATGAAGACAGATATAAAAAAAATCAGAATTATCATTTGCAAAGAGACTAAGGATAGCTGAGAATTTATTTTTGTTAGTATGAGGAATAAAAAAAAATCAAATGAACGAAACTTATTTACACAAGGAAATGGTGGATGTATGAATTTAAGTTAAAAAAAGTTTTTAACTTAAATTATTATTATTTTTTTTTTCTTAATTTTATTTTGGACATAGGAAGTACAAACATATTTTTAAACTAACCAAACGTATGTGTCTGTGATTTGGACTTTAAACGTAGCTTTACAATTCTGCAGTCATATCACTACGATGTCTGCATTGCGGCAGTTTATAGTGATATCTAGCACTGGGGCATCATGCCGCAGACATGTAGCATCATGTCCCGCCCAGTCACATTATCACATTAGCCTTCCAGTCCTAATACTAACCTTTTAATGCTGAGCGCCTAGTGAGGCAGCTTATAGTACCATTTTAACAAGTCTTTGGTATGACTCCGCTGGGGTTTGAACCCGCGACCTCCTGAGGACGCTTGAACCACTAGGCCACCGGACCAAAAGTATGTATGATTCAAAATCTATTTTATCGTAGTTTTTTTATATTGCACGTGGTTGTGTTCAGGACACTTTCTTATTTGTTTTTATCAGTAGAACAAATTTTAGGAACTATGGTTCGGAACAATAATAATATTAAAGGCATATTCAAAATGGGCATGAAAATAAACTAGCTCAATATGCTGATGACATATCGATCCTTTCGATGGATCAGAGAACTCTTTGTATGCCTCGGCATAAACATAAGTATTTGTATCAATGTCGGGACTAAAAGTGAATATCAACAAAAGTTATAAAAATAGGGTCATTAAAGAATAATTGATTTATTGATTTTATGGTGGTTTTACGGCCCACCAGCACCGTAAGACTATTTAGCGCCATAGAAAAGGTTATGTGTAAGATTATTTACAGTTGATAAAAGAACAAATGTTATTTACCAAAAGGAATCATGTGGAAATACATTTTATTGGAAAATAGGGCAGTGGTTATGAAAGTTATAACGTGATATCTTAACGAAGTGTTTACTCTGAGAAAATAACCCTTTTTATCTTAGTTTCTTTCTCCTATGTGTATGAAGGTAGGTATGCACATATATGCATATCATATATAATTATATATTTTGACAGGTCCTCTAACTAAAAAGTTTAGTTAAATAATATGCTAATTAGGGCATTGATATAATTAGTATATGATAACAAGTCTATCAGAGAATAAATCATTATATAGGTGGCCCATGTCTGATGGTCTTGGAACCTTTGTACCATATGGAGTGGAGTCTGAGCAGAAAACAATACTAAATTCCGTGGCTCTTTGTTATCAGAAGACCATGATCAAACTATACCAAGACGTGGAGATAAGTCAGAACTTTTACTCTGTTATTACAGATTTATGACCTATCTCCACTCTCAGGGACAAACAAATAGAGGAATGAAAAGAAAGATTATACTAAGAAGAAAAAAAGACAAAATACTAAGAAGAAGAAAGTGAGCTCACATAGATAAAGAAGAAAGCCTAGCAGTCACAAAATCTACATCCTTGACCTCCATTTCTTTCAGCCTTTTCTGATACGTCTCCATGACTCAGTCGATAACATCTCTGTAAGGTATGCGCTGAATATCGTGAGAGCTGAATAACATGAGCTTAAAGGGCAGTACTGCTATGAGCTTTTTTTTAATGATCCTGTATAGCTCCACCTCCCCGTAAGTTTCCATGTATAGTCTGTGGCTAGTGGAAGTAGAGCTAGAGATGATCTTTAATAATTCTTCCTCACTGCTGATCTGCCATTCCACAGAGTCCGGTTCACCATACTTGCAATCGACATACATAAAGATCATACCTACAGCAAGTGCATCCTTATTGTATCTTCCGAAGTCAACAGAGTGCATCTTCTTGTCGTAGTGCGGATTAAGATAAAGTTAAGACAAGGAACACTTCCTAAAAACGATGTCTACCAGAAGACCATACTCGGCCACTTTAGAAGAGAGTTCTATGCCAGAATGCACTAGAGAAAGATAATGATCTGGAATCTTGGCATTACTTCGACGATAGGGACACACTTAAACTTCAGCATAACTACCTTATCTTCAATAATGGTGTATCCATCGGGACTGTATCTAAAAATGGGTATGTCCTGGATACATATATCATCTCCGAGTATTTCGATGTTCATGGACTGAGTCAAGAAGTCTTTGACCACGGACTCGAATAAGGTTCCCCACAGGTAGGATAGAGAAGATCTGTTGTCTTTTATGTACTCTCCTGTCTTCTTATGATGAAGTTTATCAGCTGCGAATTTAGTCACAGAGGAATATGTTTTATCAGGCCTTATCTTTCCACAAATAACCAGCTCAACATAGGAGGAAAAACAGCTTCGGTCTCCTCTCCAGTTAGTGATCTCACACTTGGGCTGTTTAAGGTACTCATAAACTCCTGCATGGCAAAAATTAGAGTTGGCTGCAAGAATATCTTTGTAAGGCAGAGAGTTTTGACTAAGATCTATGACAGAGACCATATAGACCATATAGAAATCTAACTCTCCCTAATACGTACAGGTGATCACAGTAGGTACTGAAATCCTCATGATTGACTGTTACTATAATATAGTAGCACGTCTTTAATACATCGAACATTCTATCTGCTTTAATAATATCAACTTATTACAGTTTTCGGGCTTATCCCCATAGGCATCTACCCTGAAGAGGCGTTGCCATCGACTGACTTTTTATTATCCTCTTCTGTCTTCCTGACCTCGGACACTGCGGCGTCTAAGAATAGATTAATTTATCTCAGAACCACGATCAGCTCGCTACGATCCAACTTAGGAAGAGCCTCTATTATCTCACGAATATGTCGCCT
Organism: Megalonaias nervosa; assembly: GCA_016617855.1. Taxonomy (NCBI): domain Eukaryota; kingdom Metazoa; phylum Mollusca; class Bivalvia; order Unionida; family Unionidae; genus Megalonaias; species Megalonaias nervosa. Next base: position 56,857 of record JAECUM010011344.1, on the reverse strand, counting down.
AGACAAGACTACTGTGTAATGATCGGCTGGCAGCGATCGTCTCTTGTTTCGATGAGTTCTGGATATAATTCTTCTATCCTGAGCCATATTGTTACTCTCTCCAAGCTCTTGGGAGGTCATCAAAGCTAACTCTACTACAATAGATCTCAAGCCTCGTGGAAGAAAGTCTGCTTGACCTAATGAAAGGCCTTATCCAGGTCTTCTTTATACTGCTGACGAGCCGCTGTACAGTCCCATAAGTACGGTTTGCTCATGAAGTCCAATCACATCCGCCATCTCAAACTGTTTAATATCACTTTCTTTCTTCTTCAGTGCACCATGAATAGTTCCCTCTGCGGTCAACTTCAACGTATAGACCTCAGCAGGACGTGCTGCAAAGATCAGCATAAAATTAATGACGTCTCTGACCTGCACATGATCTGGATCAAACTCCTTGACTTTCTTCTTAATCTTTTCTAACGTCTACTTGTCAGGCATCTTTATACCTATCATCAGTTTTCTCTCCAGTGACTTTGCTATCCTCTCATTATGCTTTTCTTCTTGATGACTACCTTGACAGCAGGCTTTGCTAGGACTCTGTCGAAACTCTGTTCCCGGCCAGGAGTCAGGGACCCTACCAACGTCTTTGGTGATTCTGTTTCTGAGTCCATCGCTCTCGTTATTTCTTATTGCCCCATACTTAATATGACGCATATTGATAATTCCAGCGCATAATGGAGCAACGATCATGTCCAGTCTGGCTACCATAAATTCACTTCACGATCCCAGAGCGGACAAAATTACAAGGTCGTTGTACAGATCTTCATTCAGCTTCTCTCTATCTTGCACAGGAACATAGTGCTCTACCGCTATGCATTAAAAGTCCAGGATACTAGAGCCAAGAGATTGGGACATCACCGAGGATACATCCATATCAATTCCAGATTTCATCGTCAATACCTTCGAGTCGGGAAGCCTGTCCGCATATTCCGGGGTCAAGCTTTTACCTCTGTGCTCCTTACACTTTCCATGAACAATCACACTATGAATCAAATCTCGTTCTGAGGCAACTTCTTGTGCATGATCTCAAACTACTTCCTCCGAATCATCTTCAAAGATACCGCGATCCTCGCCACGGGAAAATAACTCGTCCAGAAAACTGGTCATCTTATTACATGCATGCATTACCTTAACAGAGAGAAAAGACACAGGAAGAATCAGGAGAATAATATACAAACCTTCTAAGGTTATCAGATTTATGTACACTATCTACACTTCTTAAGTGCATGTGGAGATAAGTCAGATTTTTCTTTTTTATTACAGATTTTGGACCTATCTCCACGATACCGGATGATGATGATGAATGTTATCGTAGGACTTTTGTCTTTCTCTGGATGTTTGTCTTGATCGGTTCATTTGTCTTTCTCGGGATGTTTGTATTGATAGGATCATTTGTCTGTCTCGAGATATTTTTCTTGATAGGATCATTTGTCTTTCTCGGGGTGTTGGTCTTTTTCGGGACGATTTGTGTCAACGACGATAACATTTATGAAGAATGCGTATGATGGCATGCGGTGTGTCCACTATCTAGTATCTTTTGGATCGGCTCGTGATCAGATACTCTTTATACTCAGGAATTGTTTTGAGTTGTTGACGATCAAGGTCTGCCTCAGGCATGGGGAAACCGGGTCGTGTTAGTTTATAATGGCCACGAGATCCATGTATCTTTTTCTCAGATTTGATCTTACATCCATACCTGGAGTATAGTGTCGCTACCCTTCTCATCATGGATAATGGTGTCATTGATTTGGAATTCTTTACCTACTTCTCCTGAAACACATTTATTCTATCGTGCCATCAGTGACGCCATTGCATCCAAAGCTTTTTCGTCTTCATCCTTTCACGTGACATCTTTCTATCGATAGTTACTTCTCCACCAAACACTAACGCTTCTTCATCGCTAGGAACCACATCGGGTAGTCCTAACGCTGTCAAACACTTTAGAGTCAATGTTAGTTTCTCATGCTCAAAGGAACTAGAGCCTTTATGGTTTTTCTTTCACCACATGCTCTTCACCCAGTAACGCTCGGTCATATCGGTCATAAATATCTATGGATTCATGCAACCATTCCACGTGTTCGTCCGACATCTTGTCCTGACTCATCTCCACTTGATATACACGATGAAGATAAGATTTATTTTTCTCGTAGGGATCCGTGAGTAGTTCATTGTAGAGATACTTGGTTTCAGGAAGTGATCCATACATGTGATACTCATGCATGTCCCACTCACTGAGAGCTGTACCGGCCACTACAGCAATACTGATGCGATCTCCATAAGGGATCATCAGCTCCGCTGAAACATCGGGTAAGATTTCAGGGATACGTGTACTGACGTACTCTACGATAAAACCTGTGGCGATTATCATCGTGAGAAATCTATAGGTGATGTGTCGACAGAAGATGTTTTCTTTCAGCGTGGCTTGACAGAAAGACATACCATATGCTAGGTGCATATCATCAAAGGAAGTCGATTGGAAACGAGAAATCTGAGGAACATCGATCGAGTATTTTTCCTTAGACAGAATCAACTCCTTCATAGCCTTGACAGAGAATGGTCCATGGAAAGTACTTTTTCTTGTCCCTAAATAGTGTCTCTCAGAGACGTATCGAAATCGGTGAATGGCTTGTTTGGTGACCTCTACGGATCCTCGGCATGAGGAGAACATGTACATCTGGTAACTTTTGTATCGACGATAGAGATACCAGCCTCTACTGTCATGTTATAAATCACTACGTCAGTATCATCGTAAGCTGTCTCAATGTGACTGAAATCCTTTTCTTTTCGAGCTGGGTCGCTGTCTCAGTGATATTATCTTGCTCGAGCTCCCATAGACGATAACGTCTTTGCCAGCTCTTCTACCGAGTAAGACCTTTTCGCTTAGCATGGGCAAATACCACGATCTTCTCGCAGTCTCTCTTGATGTTCACGCGATTGATCAGCTCATTTAGGCATTCCTGCGCGTGATGATAAATTTTGAAACTCTTGGCATGGTCTGGCTTATATTCATTTCTTATCAGAATAGGCCTTCGTCCTCGGATCTTTTCGATCAGGGCTACATCAGCATCGTTGGCATCGGTATCCAAGGCTATCCCTCGCTCGGCTCGTCCTGTGAGTCCTTCCAGATGATACAAGTGCTCTTTGTTATGAGCCACCTGTCGAAAGATCCCATGAAACTCATCTAGCAGAAGGACGTCCTGTCGACCCTTACCATCGATTCGATGAACAGACTCGGTCTGGATGATGAAGCTTTGATGATAGTTCAGACTTATTTTTCCAGGGATGTCCACCTAAGACTCTAGATGATAGTCCGCTGCTGTCTTACTTGCGAAGGTCTTTCGATAGGACAATACCACGACTGACTGAGACTCGCCTATCTTGCTCCATGCCGCTTCAGACTTACCCAGACCACAAGCAGAGCAGTCGATGTAATCATTATCGGAGATATCTCCATGACATCCCATGCCGCCTTCATGCCTGGGTTTTTCGCTGTAGGAAATGCCAGGCGTGATAGAGATGAATCGACCAGATCTTTCTGGATGATGCTTCATTTTCTTAACCAGCGAGTGCTGCTTGGTCATCATCTCATACAGCACTTCGATATCCTTAGCGTCAATGATCTTATTTTCAAACCGCTTTAGAAGTTTTCAGCGTGCCTAAGAGTATGTATGGATTCCTGAAAGATACAGGTGTTCAGACATTCCTCAATATATTCGGAAAGAAGTTGCTTGTGTAAGAACCATCCGCACAGGGCTCTTCGGAGAGTATCATACTGAGATTCTCCTTCTTCTTCCTCTTCCTGCTCTGTTTCATAAGTCATAGTCATTCCAGCCAGAGCGCTAGGACAGTGTAAGTACAGAAATCCATAGTGGATAAATACCAGTGAGTCTATCTTATCATGAGTCCTATCGCAGATATAGCAGTTCGTGTCTGGCCTTCTGTGAAATATGGCCATGTTGCCATTTTGCATTCCGCCGAAGACTACGCCATTATGATCGCCCATGAGTTTTTCAGAGATTTCCATGCAGACCGATTCAGGTAAATCATCAAAGAGATCCTCGCTTAGATTTAGATGGCGGTAATGTTTATAGTCTTTAGCGTCAAAGGGATGAACCAAAGAATTATATAGAGTCCATCCTTTCGGTAACTCCTTGCATTGGCTGGTCGCACGGGTCCTGGTCGTGGCGAGTTTTAAGCTATAAATGCCTGCCCGAACATCGACCTTCGAAGACGGATAGCACTAAGAGTAAAGAATTTATCCGTTGATCCCATGATATGATAGCCTCTATTGGTTTCAGCACCGTTGCCTTGACTCGATAAATCATCTCGAATAAGGAAACTATTCTATCCATGTTTTGAGTCGAGTCCACACCGAGAACAGCTCGTCTGGTCTTATCGGGCTTGATAATCTCGTTAGAACCCACCGTGCCACGAATAGCCTCGGCATCAGAGTTGATAGAGAAAATAGAGTCATACACATAGAACTTAAAGATGATAAAGAAGATGATCAAGTCAGGATAGCTATAAATAGACTCCTGCTTAGTACGGAAGATAGCCTTATGATGACTCATGATCGTCGCTATAGAAATAATTTACCGCACTTTTATGATATCCCAGTGATAATCGCTGTGAAGCTACTATATGATATAGCCTTCTTTAATTGACGTGATCATAACGACCTTGATCTTGTGCGGGTCATGTGTCTGAAGATAAGTCCTGGACGAGTCCAGCTTCAGGTCAGAGTTAATATTCATCGATCTCATCTGGATGGCTCCCTTTTTCTGTAAGAACAGCTGTATGTCAGACATACACATCTCATAATCGGTCATGGAGACATCGTTGCCATCTATCGCCAAAAAGATTTTGGTAGAGACGCGATTTAGTTTGCTTTCTGCATCGGTGATCATCTCCACGTGATTCCGCTGTCTCTGAATTAATCTACTGTAGGTAAATCGGAAAATAGTACTCAGAACACTAAGACCAAGAACTAAGAAATCAATCACCATCGTGTGAATATCAGAAATGGACGATATAGATCCAGCAGCGGAAGACAAACTGACGACGATAATCGTAAAAATATGAGACAGTATATCACCGACCTGAGAAGCACATACAATCTTATTTAAGACAGAGAAATAAAAATCGATCGCCTCTCTGAGTTCCTTCTGTTTTTCCTGAATCACCTCATATATCCATCGTGAGGCCTACGTGATTGTCTTTTGATGATGATCATTCCCTTATAACGTGATCCCAAGACGATCAATTTTATTTTCTTATAATGAGGAATTGGAAGGATTGCTGGCCACCACATAGACATCATTATTATTCTCCTGCTGCAGGCATGAAGCGAGTAATGTTTTATGTCAATAACGGTCTCTGATCCTGTGGCGTTATCGCTAAAAAAGATATCTGAGTCACTGGGGTGTCCGTTTAGGCTAGGATTTATACTGATTTTCTGGTTCATCCTTTTTCTCGTAGCACTTTATTCAGAATATACAGCCCTGGGGGATCGATGATAATGATCTCTATCCGGAGTATAATTTTTCCCATGAACATCATGGTGGCCGACAGAGAGATCCTTTCCGTCATCTTGAGCCTTGTTTCCGTGACAGTGTCTTCTACTGCCTTCATTCTTATTTCCTTAATATCATCCACTCTTTCTAAGTTTACCATCCTGAGCTCTCTGCCCTCGTTTTTAGTGGTCTCCTCTCGAATCAGCTTATGATCATCGTCCGCATTTTTCTCAAGCTTCGTCACTGTTGTTTTTGTTTGCCTGGGATACCTCCTCCTCGACTACTTTGATCTTGCTCTCCACATTAAGTAGGTTCTCCTTCATCTGTGTAATCTCATTTTCCTTTGAGATGATATTATATCCCCTGAACTTGATCCTCTCCTCGATTTTGGTCACCTTAGCATGATAGTTTATGGATGACACTCTTCGGTTGATCTGCTCGACGACCGTCCCTCTGACCCCCAAATCTCCGATCTTAGCAACAATACTATCGATATGAGACTGAATGCCGCTCACGTCTCAACCAACCCCTGGCTGAAGAGTATTGATCTATTTTCCAGAGCAGAAATCTTAGATTCGGTGTCTTCTATCCTTCTGCGGTTTTCCAGAATAAATCGTTTTTTCTCAGCGATCTGTGGGCTGAGAGCCGCCGCAAAAGTAAGTCTCTTTCTTGGTCCTCTCAACTACATGGTTGTATCCATCCATTAGAAGTCTTAATACAGGGCAACTCCATGTAATCGACCCTATAGTTTCTAGTCCATCCTGACTGGGGCACCCCTGTCGTCCAGAACAAAAGACTGGGACCTCTGGTAAAGACTGTTACCTTAGGTCATGTGGATGTAACATAGTAACTGGCTTCAGTAAACCACTAGCCGGTGACTCTTTCCAGCCATACTTGTATGACCTTAATCTTATTGATGGATGTCCCAGTGAGAAACGTGAACAGAGTCACATCGTTGAAGGACACCGTCAGAGGAATTATGCCCGTGGCTGTCTTATAAAACGAAGTGGGGTCGTAGCAGAGATTATAAGTTCTCGCGGCGTAATCAAAGGAAGCACTTATACCTGATCGATTGACGACCCGTAACGCATTGCTTAGAATACTAGGGACTGTAGAACCATACAGTCAATAAAATCCAGAATGAGTGTTCAGTTCTTCTGAATCTACATAATTCTTGTTGGAGGCATCGCTGGCAAATATGGGTGATGCCAGCGAAATAATCTTGTGATAACCAATGCTTATAACTCTCTGCATCGTTCCTCCGGACAGGGACAACTCCGCAGCCTCGTGAACATATCATATCCTGGTTCAGCAATCGACGTGACAGTTTCTTATTCTGACTGGACAATACTTAACCCGTGTCTAACACATGTGCCGGTGACGTGGAGATAAGTCAGAAATCTCTCTTACTTATTACAGTTTTCGGACATATCTCCATTGAAAATTGTAGACACTACTTATAGACAAACGTGGCTCTGGTGGATGGATTGGAGTCTAAAAAGCAAACTCCAGCCACATTACTGCCGGAAGAAGTTAATCTATTTATGGTAACCTGAGAGATCTTTATGACATACACGAAATTATAGAGACTCTGAGTAATCACTACCACCACTCTTGGAGTGATGCCCATAGTGGTGGGCTGTATGAAGTAAACAAACCCAGCCAAAACAACCTCTTCCTCTGACTGCATATAATGAATAAATATGTATGTCTTTGGTTCTTTTCCTCATCCCATGATGATATGATATGAAGGATTCCAAGTCATGTCATATTCAGGTCCATTCTCACTTCTGCCTTGTCCCAGAACGAGGTTCTCCCCTCTCTTGATTTTACAGTCGAGTTTAGTAGAGTCAAAACCATACTTGTTACATATGCGATGATACGCCATAGAGTCATAATGAGAATTATACTCACTCCAGTTAGAATCTGAAGACTTATCGGGTAAAGTCATCTTCATCTCACTGAGGATACTCATGAAAGTATAAAAGACGTGATATCTCAGGGCAGATCTTGTAATGTTATTTCCTCCTTCAGTCAGGTTGTACTGACTGATACCACAGGCCGTCGTAGCACTGTAAAAGGCAACGTTAAACTGATTTTGAGAATAGGCGATCAGTCTTTCCATTGACTTTGGATATAGCCACTCTTCAACGATGCGATTGGTCATGATGGACTTTTGATTTGTGGTAACTCCTTCTGGTGAGTACACACTTTCTTCTGCAAGACCTACTACATCCATCCATGGATAGTTTTCTATTCCTCTAACATTATAATTTTCTACCCAGTTGTACAGCATATTGATCTTGAAGGTTTTATCGACATCATAGTACACATCGAACATCGATGACTGCTCCGCCAAGTCCTTTCGCTGTGTAGCACTTGGCTTGAATTTTCTATCATAACTAGGATTAGAGCTACTATTCGCTCCAGAGGCACACTCATTGTTGGGGTCATAGCCTCTGTAGGATTTGTTATTTCTGCTGTCACCTATGTGTTCAGGCTCCCACGATAGGTTCACTCAAATCGGCGGTGGTCACTCCTCATTCTCCTACTCCTTCACCAGCCCCGGCTCCTTCGCCATCTCCTTCCTTACAAAAAAGAATACTTCAGTGGTTTAAGGATTTACTGATTAAGCTGAAAGACTGGCTGATCAAGATGGCGGGATACATAGCCTCTGCTTTGCCTGGAATTATATGATCCATCCTCAGTACTTTACTTAAAGTGGCTGCAGAAGGGATGGGACTCTAGTAAAAACGTTCTGCAATGCCATTCTCTCCCATCACTGATGGAATAGTTACTTCCTTGACATAGGTCTTCTCCAGTTCTGCAGTCACTCATTGAATCTCCCTCATGTCTATTTTGATATTATCCTTTTCATTCTCTGATGTTTTGCTATCTGATAATTTCTGCTTCAGTCTCTATCTTACCATAATTTTCCGTGATGTGCTGATCCACACTAACGGTCTTCTTATACATACCCACCAGTTCTCTGTAGATCAATCCATCAGGGACGCCTCTAAGATGAAGACCTCCCTGATCTTCGATGCACATATCCCTCAAAAACTGGGATGGACTCTCTACCACCGGTTGGTGTTCCCGAGGCATTTATCTCTACATTTTCCAGCATCCCCGACTGATGATGAACTCTATTAATGGCTGGTCGATAAAAGTCGTCAAACAGTTTCAGATACTCTCGAAAGATGCTTCCGCCGATATTAGTGTCATCCACAAGGATTCCTCCATCACGAGTCAGCTGGATGTATTTCTTATTCGCGGCCATAAAGTACAGATTGTTTTTCTCATCCATCCTGAAATGGTGTCAGCTGATGTCGGCGATGGCTCTGTCTGAAAGGTAGTATCTCCTGAGAAGTTTATTAAGAAGACCCACTTGATACTTCTTATTGATATCCTTAAAGATTATGATTTCTCCCCGAGGTGTCTGCGCCATATATCTGCCTTTAGCGATACTGGCATATTCTTTTCTTAATGTTTCTACGTCTCGCCCAGTGGGAATACCAGAAGCGTTGTCTCTCTGAGAAAGGGGGGTCTCCTCTTCTTTGTCGAGTCCACACATCTCATCACTTATCTATCAGCTATTGTTTGTAGGGTCCTGACGATTCAGATCCTCCAAAGGTATGTATTCCACGATGTGTGGTTCTGAAGGTATTCCTCCTTCAGCCATAATTAGATAGCTATGATCAGTGCGACAGCTCTGAACTCAGAATTAAGCAAATAAGATGATAGTATCAAACACGTCAAAGATGAATCAGTTTGAAACGAAGCTGGACCCCTACAGGATTGCCAGACGTTCTAATGGAATCAAGGGGGTCAAGACCGATATAGCCATCTCTAACAGCCCCTCCAGGATTGACCAGACTCTGCAAGTCTGTTATATTATACCTTTCTCTTTCTATACTGTAAATTGAATAGCTCATATCCCTGTGTTTTTGCATTTCTCAACATTTTCCTTCCATGATGGCTTGGTCAATCTTATTTGTTCTAAAACATGTTGCTAACCATAAATCGTTTGTACGTTATGAACATTTTGTAAAAATTCGATTAGAATACAGTATAGCAGCCATGAGAAACTGTTATATTTCGAATCCACATTCTGCTTACAGTATAAACTACTAAATTGCTAGCATATCCTTAAATATTTACATTATGAACAAACTACCTGGTACAATCTTTGATTTTAAGTCTCAACTTGCAGTGATTATTTAGATTTAATACTAATATAAGTATGTGTAATTCTATGATATTTTGGATTACATATATAACACCATGGGATATTTTTCAGTTTGCTAGATTTTGTAAACTTGTGTTTTAAAGTTGCCATGAAGTATACACGATAACTCCCATTAAATCGACATTAAATGTGATCAAAGTTTACATCCTCATAATAAAGCTGGGAATAATCATATAGGTTCGAGATCTCTATATAATCAGCGTGCATAGAGGAGAAAAAGAGGAAAAACATCATCCAAATTATTTCTGCACTTCGTAACTAATCATTGCTCGCTCAAGCTTTCATTTATGTATAGCGCTTTTTCTCTGTTTTAGTTGAACTCTATAGTTTTCTTTAGTTATATTTGAATATTTGTCGTGTCTAACTCCTTCTTCATCAGATCATCGGGTTCGAATATTTTGCATATGCTAGACCGTTTGCTACCGTTCACCAGTACTTCTGCAGCAATCAATACATTATTTTCTTGTAGATAGTATTACCGTTCTTATTATAACAATTTATTATGCTGTAGGTTTGTTGTGTGAGTTGTCTACTATAATCCAATTCAATGTAATAACTATACCAAAGAACGTTATATTTAACTATTTCGCAAAACAATGTAAAAGATATTAATTAAAATCTGATTTCCTTTTTTGCAATGAGGAGCTGATAACAGGACAAAATGAAATCCTATAACATAATGAAAATATCGCTTTATTTAAAATTTCAATCTTTAACATTTGATGGAAGTTTACATAATATTCATTAATCTCTGTTATTTCTGAATTTTGGGTGGACTTAATGTCGATAGACAGATACTAAAGTAAGAATAACAGTTTGGTGTACTTCTGAAAGAAACTGCATTAATCACAAAGCAGTCCTTTATTGAGCATTATTTTCTCTTAGTTTCCGTTCTTTGTTTTTGCTTTTTAATGTGGCAGCAATTTTGATCAATTTAAAACCTATAGAGTTTTTTAGATATATGCTACAATTTACCAGTAGTCCTTTTCGCTGTTGCCAAATTTCTGACAAATATCAAATCCAACTGCGATTAATGACTGGTTCGCTTTCCACCGAGATGCCAGTATTGAATTTCCTATAAGAGCTTGGTTCCTTTCCTATTGATGAGTAAAATCAAATAAACGTAGGCTCTTCAGAACATATTATGAAAAATTAAATATACTTGATTGTCTGAACATGGATGAAATCTTTTGAACCGTTGAAATTTAAACTGGTTTAAAGCTATTTTCCATTCATTAGTTTGAGAAACTAAGCATGTACTTGTGGTGGATTCCATGAACGGAGATAATATGTAGTATCCAGCAAATGGAACAATTATTAAAGAAAAAGTAATAATAGAACCACTTCTTTTTTTAAATGCGCTTCGAATTTTGGGGTCACCGGTTTTCTAATCGGTTAAGACTAAGTCTAACCTAATGTTAAATCATCAACTGACCTTGAATATAGTTTCGGTAGGTTGATCTAGGATTAGAACTTAAAACATTGATTGCTGCTCCCTATTTGACTGACTATTACCTTTGTAGAAGAATCCATGTTCAGCAAGATTTCTTGGGTTTTGATGGCTCCTCCAACTTTTAAATGTTGATAGCCGTGTCTGAAAATTGCTCAAAGGTGAGTATTGTACGGAGCAGAAAGGATTGAAAGCAGTCGAACTAGCTCCTCTGCCTTCTACAACGTTTAGGTTATCTACGTAGTTGCTGCTGATACCAGGTTTGCTGTATATTGCATCTTCTACGACTATGACTGTACTTTCTGCATTATTGTTTCGATCGCAGCGGTATTTGTCATATCCGACATGTTTTTGGGGGCAAAGCTTACAAATATGATTCTTTCCTTTCTGATATGATACCAGTCTTTTGCTTTTGTATTCGGTTTTGTCAATGCTGTCAACTTTGTCTAAAGTTCCATCGCTTTGCACGATGTCATCTTTAAAATCATTGTACTTAATCAGTGCCAAACGACGTAAATTTCTTTTGGCTCGAAGTTCTAAATATCTTTCTACGGTTTGATGCCTGTAAGGATCTCCCATATATAATGAGCCATCTCTTTGCTTAAGAATAATGCTCTTTTTATTTGCCTTCAAATTAACATCCGTCACAAGTCTTTTGCCGCACATAACAGCCTCTGCAATCTTTCTGGAAGGTTTGTCGAAATAAATCTTTACACTTTTCATTCGCTTGCTAACTACAGCAACGCATTCTTCTTCGATCTGTTTTAGTGTGGTTATTATAGCTTCACGCCGCCTTTGAACTGAAGAAATTGTAGAAAAGATGATTACCTCAAACAAAATTAGTTCTGGTGGCGAATGCATCATGGTGACAAATGTTTGATTTTCTAGTGGGTCAGTCAGGTGTTCTGCAAACGAATCACATGGCTTTAGCTTCTATTCCACATTGGCACATTTGGATTTTCTGTCTGCAATGGAGAACAAGAACATTATGATGACGATACGTTGAATTAAATTCTATTTAATTGCTGATCAAACTACATGTTATTTGCAAAACATTGCATAAAAAAATAAAGAGTTATCCAATATATGTAATGTTGTTACAGCACTTGCTATCTGCTCCATGAACAGAAAAAAGAAATATAGTTTTGTTGTAAAAAAAAATGCTTTTATTGTGCATAAGGTTGGTAACTAAGGTCAAATGTTGTATTTCTCCTGCTTCTTTTCACCCTTGCTGCACCAGCACTTCAGAAACTATCGATTGACAGAGTGTGTATCACTACTATGCTGTTCATGCTATATTGTTTATACAGGCAAGTTGTAAACTGACCTATAGGACTGTTATTTACTAATTGTCCTAAAATAGAATACATTAGCATGAAGGACAGACTCGTTGCTCATGGTGAACCAAACTTAAACGGGTAATCATGCTTTAAGGTTGCATACTTAGTTAAATGTGTGCAAAGCAAGAACAACACAATAATTGCAACTGGTGACTTTATTTCGGCCAGCAATGAACATTAATTATATAAAACAATAAAATGCCTAATTATGTTTAATTAAAACATGAATATATAAAATTCGAAAATATATAATCCTGCTACAATGACAAAAACAATGAAAATATATTATAATGAACTGTTATATTTTTCTTTCATTTTTCGATACAAGCTGTACATCTTTACTTGATTCAGACTGTCATGGAATTTTGTGTACTTAATGATTATCCATGAAGTCTGAACGAAAATGTGCTCGGGTTTCGTTACCGCGTACAGCGTTTCCCCAGAGAGGTTTATTAACGTCTTACTTTAATTCAAAATACAGAGCTCGGTTCACCTAAGCACATGCATTGAGAAAACCGATTACCTTAAGCTATATGGCCATGGATTTCACCATAACCAGTGTACTTGAAGAGTAAAGCTAGATTGTATTGTTACAAAACAACTAGTTTTGTCAGGAAGCTGTACACTTTAGGGACGGCTTCCTGAATAAATAACAAGCCTCTAAGTGACAATATTATACAGCCAACCAAACCAGGTACTGATTATATGCTCACTAAGACATACACCAATAACCTTTACGGATGGGTTCCTGAACAGACAAAAAGCATACAATGCAAAATATATTACATGGGGCTATGTACAATCAAACCAGCCATTGACAGTGTGCTGAAAACGACATGCACTAATAACCTTTATGGGAGCAATCTTCAGATGTATGTTAAATATAAAATTGTATTCGTTTTCTTATTATCTTATAGAATTATTTGATATATCGTTTGTGCTAGTATGTATTCTAAATTTTACAGATAGTCAGACCTATGTCATATAACGCCATGCTATTAGGTTGATTACATTGAAAGTTAGGCATTTTACAACGGGACAGACAATTTGAATATATGTATAAGCTGAGTGTGTTAAAGATGAAAAAATGTTCGAGCTGCTATAATTCAGTGAGATTATTCTAGTTGGATACAGATTCATATACGAGCCTGGTTAATATACTAAATATCTCGCACAACAGTTTTGACGAAATTATTTAATACGTTACGAAGCAACTTCACGTACGTGCACACATAACGTACATCATCGCATTTGTACTTGAATGTGTCTCGGGTACTTACTACACGGCTCTAGTCATTATATTTTAGCTGATTTTTAATGATGAGTCATCGAACTCTGTGGGGTTTCGTATAGCCTGTGTGCTTCTGTTGGTGATGATGTCGAATAGGAGGACAATAGTGATTTTCCCACCGTGAAGGACCAAAGCTTCGAGACCAACCGGTCTGCAGCGAATAAGGAGGTGGGGTGTTAATGGATCTTTTAGCAGACTGGGAGGGGAGGGCCATGTGTGGTAACTCCTTGACCATTGGAACCGAAAAGAGTTCGTGTTCGTTAACTGCACGCCACGACTTAGATATGTTCCTTTGTTAAGTCAAAATTGAATTATTCAGTATCACCATGCGAGAGAAAATCAAAATTATATATATATATATATATATATATATATATATATATATATATATACTACTTGTGGATGAAATATTCACATTTTTGCACGAAAGCCTTGGTGATAAAATCATATATTATTTATACCTTTATACCTCCTCTACTTTGACACCCTTGGTGACAGACGAAACATCATTCATTGTTGTCTTTGCATTCTGTACATTGGTTATCCATGGTGACAGATCCATATATCAATCGTATTTGTTTATTGGCTATATACGTTGTCTCTTGTTTGTTTACTCGTTTAAGTTGCATGATCTCATTTGTTCAGTTATGATTCATTCAACTTTCAATAAAGATATACAAACGTCTCGTGCACTAAACTGCTTTCAGTGCCTTCGCTAAATTTCAACCCTAGCTCATGCTGTAACACAAAGGACTTATTCAAACAACTTTCTTTTTGGCTCTAATTTTGCTAATATAATTTATTTGTTTGCATTTACACAAAAAGTCTCTTGGACTTGGGGTGCAGCCTTTTTACTTGCCAATTTAACATTAGCCATGATCTAATTTGGTCAGATAGACGACCGTTGATCTGCCATATGACTTCTAATAAACTCCTCTCAAATACATTTATACCCATTTTTGTACAAAATATTTCAATTTCTAGTTGTTCAGCTTTCTCCTCATTACTATAAACATCGGTATTTACACTTCTTACACTATTTCTGGTGGAATGTTTTTCGAGGTCAATAACATGATCTTGATAGGCGCGAATATGTTTATTTCACTTGAAAATTGTTGCGTTCAAGGATTCAGTTTGCTAATTAAGTGTGTTGATCGTAGCTTCCGTCTTCTAAATAATGTAACAGCGGAAGAACGTATGTTCATTTTAAAGACCTATTTATTAATAAGGTCTGTCGAGTTTTTGTCCGTCAGTTTAGCACTTACAATCATTATTAAAGTGTATAATTTATTGCAGTGTTTCGTATGTGTTTATTGAGTGCGCATGCGGACATTTTTCACATTTAATATTTACTTCGGGAAAGATGTTTGCACCTTACATAGTCATGAGTTAACATCAACATTTGAACCTGATATTGATAATACTGAAGTGTTGTTAGCGTTTGTTAAAATATTTGGCAGCGAGGTGAATAATGATCGAAATGAACATTTATATGATAATAAACCTTGTGTTGATAAAGAATGTTTGCATGACAAAGCCGAATGTGGAGAAATGATGAGACAAATATTAATGGACAAGAGAACTCTTGTCGCTCTTTTGCTCCTTCTAAAATAATTTATAATAGATACCTGGTAGATCAACTCGGACTTAATATGGAATAATTACTCAATAGCCATGATGAATGAAACACATTCGAGTCTTTAGAGGGTCCAATGGAGAATTAACCATGCTTCCAAAGTCATTTGCTTTTTCTGATGTCCCAGAATGGTCTGTCGAGGTCCGACCTCATTTGATTGTTGTTTTTGTGGCTTCAGTCGACGGTGCCCAGTTTGCGTGGTTACTTGAAGAGTATGTGTATGTACGTGTGTGTGATTGGATTTTTAACGTAGCTTTAACCATGTTTAGTCATATCGCTATGATGTCTGCAGTGTGGAAGTTTATAGCGATGTCTAAACCTGGGGCATCATGCCGAACACATGTAGCATGATGTTCCGCCCAGTCACATTATCCTGACACCAGGCTGACCAGTCCTAAAGCTAGCCTCTTAATGCTGAGCACCAAGTGGGGTAGCTGCTAGTAGTATTTTTATAAGTCTTTGGTATGACTTGGCCGAGGTTCGAATCCACGACCTCCCGCATCCGAGGCGGATGCTCTAACACTTTGGCCACCGGAGCGGTTATCAGTGAAGACAAATGGGCTACAGTTCTATATGACTTGTGGACAGACGATAACGATATCTAAAGCAGTACTATTTAAGTTGTTAGAGGATTATTAATGCCAATGGTCACACCTGCATGACAGACTAACAACGATAACAGGTCACGCAATCATATCTTCAAGGAATTGTGCAGAAATGCCAATACGACACTTTTCAAAACTGCAAGACCTTATAGAGCTTTCAAATTGGTACGAATGGAAAATGTCTTTATTCAGAGATAAAGCTGCTGACATACATAATACAGGCACCGACGCCAACAAGAAAGTTCGACTAGCATATAATTGAAGTGTAAATTGTATATAAATGTAAATGTCCTGTAAGCTTTGCATGAGTCAGTTGCAATTCTGTATTCACCTCTGTCTGCGTGAGTTCGAGTCTCAGGCTCGGTTAACGTGGGTACGTGAGAAAGCCTGCCAGTAGCTTCTCGTGGGTCGGTGGTTCTTCCCGGAGTTTTCCAGGGTTCTTCCTCCACCATTAATACTGGCCGCCATGTATAGCCTATCTTGTGCTGAAAAATGGCGTTAAACCCTACAACAACAACAACAACAACAACAACAACAATTCTGTATTGTATATTACAGATTATTTAACCTTTTAATACATTATTAGATGTCAAACGTAGGGATAATAAACAGTTTAATAAGGAGAAGAGATATTAACTCTATAGACAAAATAGTATTGTTGTGGCTTCATTATATATTGTAGCTACGTCAATCATGCATGACCTTCTTCAATCATGGTTTTAATAAAATCATTCTGTTACCGCCAGAAATTAAACCTCCGAGTTAGGGGTGCGCATGATGACCGAAAAATGTGCAGTGTCAGTGAAGACAAATTACTCTGTGCCGTGGATACACGTAAAGTTATGTATGCCATATTTGGCATTAAAATTTTGTCCACATTTAATGCAAGCAGAAAATATGACATTCAATTTTGCTCATGTTTCGTTTTATCTAAATTAAAATGCAGACAATATTATAACACTAACCCTAAACCATATGCATATTTTTATAAAATGAATGCTGTATATCGTCAGGAAAAACATGCTGACATCCTGTGGAAACTGATTTCCCTGTATCACATTCATAATACAGCTGATTGGTTCTCGATCTAAAAAGTGAGTTCGAAACAGAATGGTACTCCTAGAGCACTCTTTCATAGCCTAATTAAACAAAGCTTATATGTCAATATATGCATTCAGAAAGGCTGTCTCTATCAGCTTCTTGTACAGTGATTGATTACACTGTACAAAACAAAGTTGAGTTAGAAAGTGTCTGTACACAAGGACACACAGTGTTGCACAAAAAAAAAAAAGAATTGAAAACAGGTTCCTGCCCTAATAATGTCAAGAGGAAACTTTGGTGTCATATAAGGCCGCCAAAAACCAAACATTGATAGGTTAATTTGCATGTCGGGGTCTCCGAACAAACGAAGTATATAGAATTTCATCAATATTCAAGCTCAGGACGTCATTAGCATTCACCTTTTGTTTCCTATTTTGGATATACTGATTCACCAATTAAAGTAATGGGAGCCAATATTTAAAAAAGAATAAGACGAAAACTGCTATCCAAAAAACAGCGATAACGATATTACACAAAATATTCAGAGAGATATATCGCTCTTTGCACAGTTCCTAATTGTAGTTTAAAAGTGCAGAATTCATGTACTACTGTCGTGTTAACGTTTCAGACAGGTGGTCTAGAAAGGCAACCTGTCCCGTCCATCTAATGCCTTGGCGCAATGGGATGTAAATTAGGCAGAAATTAAGCAATTTTAACCAGCGTTCAACATAATATGTGACAAAAGTAAGTTTCATGTGTCGCAAAAGGTAATACATTAATAAATTTCATGTCAGGTCCAGTGAGAAGAAGAGCACAGGCAGGAAAGATCATAGACGAAATAAAAATGGAATTTGTTGCTAAGTGATACCGAAAATATTTGTGAAATTCAATGTGATGATGTATACAAATAAGCAGTTGTCTATTGCCTTAAACAGAAAAGAGCGTGAACCAACAAGTTTAGTAAACTTCAACAATTTATTTTCCTGAAATACAAAAGTGAAAATTTAAAATGAACTTACAGTATTGTGAATTAAATCCCAAATAGTCCTACAAGTTCTATCACTAGTCCAAAGGTCTAGAGTTGTTACGACTCGATGGTCTTAAAGTAAGTAACAGAAGGGGCCAAAAGCAATATGTTGTGTAAAACTGAACAAACAATTTAATTATCTAAGTTATAAATGAAAATGTAAGAACTTACAATATTGCGAATTAAATCCAAAATAATCCTAAATGTTATGTCACTAGTCCAAAAGAATAGAGAGTTCCGAATGAACGCCAGGTCCTCGAATGTGCCGAAATATCCTTGAATGTGATTAAATGCCAACAGTCTTGATATATCACAATGGCATTGTCCAAAACTCCTTTGAATACATTCACGAGAATCCCAGAATAATATTTTAGTCCAGAGTCTATGAACATTTTCTAATTCCAATGAATAATCCAAACAAATAAATTATCTCAAATTTATTCTAAACACACATCGCATTGATCTGCAGATTGATTTTAAAACAAGAAAGTAGCAGGTAGGAATGAATTAATTGTCCACCTCTTCGACCTTATATACACCGTACGGCTCTACATCACAATATTTTCCTATTTGATCTATGTCGCAATACCTCCACCGTGACATTTTTCGCAATATCACACGTCGCAACAGAACCCACCTGACTCAACCATCCAAGGGGAAGTTACCCATACTTATAAAAAAATAGGTTTATTATTAAGATTGATTTTCAAGCTTCTCAAAACATATTTATAACTCACATGCAATCGGCAGAATGCACAAAAAGTAAAACCACAATATAGATATAAATAACAGAGTATTCAGAATAAATTACAGTGGTGTTCCGAATGAATTCCAATCTTGAATATGGTGATATACCAATTGCCAATAATGATGTTGCTGTCCTAACAGTCTTCATGTCTCACAATGATTTAATCCAAAATGTCTTTAAAAGAATTGACAAAATCCAAATAAAGTGATTTAATCCGAAATTATTAATAAGCACTTTCTAATTCCAATGACAAATTTAAACAAATGAATCATCTCAAATTAAACCTGAACCGAACTAAAGTTACAGATAGGAATGAAACGTTTTGTTGTTATGGGGCTTAACGCCATTTTTCAGCACACGATAGGCTATACATGGCGGCCAGTATTAATGGTGGAGGAAGAAAGCGGGAAATCCCTGGAAAGAACCACCGACCCACGAGAAGCTACTGGCAAGCTTTCTCACATATCCACATTCGCCGAATCCGAGACACGAACCCACGCAGACAGAGGTGAGATGGCAGTGATCCGTAACGAAGAGCGCTTTAGACCACTCGGCCACTCGGGCACTCGGGGCCCCAGGAATGAAAAGTTCTAATATAACCAACTCTTGTATAAAAATCTGAGTCACAAGAAGAAGACTAGGATGAGGGTCATTGTAATGGAAATTTCCATCAAACTGGAAACATAATTCGTTTCTATAATTTTCTATGGTCAGAATCAAGGCTTTATCTAAAACTC
This sequence comes from Megalonaias nervosa, assembly GCA_016617855.1. Classification (NCBI taxonomy): domain Eukaryota; kingdom Metazoa; phylum Mollusca; class Bivalvia; order Unionida; family Unionidae; genus Megalonaias; species Megalonaias nervosa. Next base: position 37,181 of record JAECUM010011344.1, on the reverse strand, counting down.
AAAATCAAATAAACGTGTTTACCCTACTTGTCATTAGTGATGTAGGCCCAAACTCCTGTCCTCTAGTATGGACAAAAATCAATCACACAATACAAATTAAATATACATAACAAGTCCCCTCATAAAGAAAAAGAACGATATATACATTAAAGCTCTTCTTCTTATTAGCCAAATATACATAAACAATAATAACTAAAATTGCATAGGAAGATGTCTTACAAAGTCATAAACACACACAAAAAGTAATATAGTAGTTCTATACACATACAAAAGGACTTCTGCAATCTGCTTATCTCCTCACTTGACATGTCTAATGTTAATGTTGTGTTGCTGTAACATCAAAGTCCAGCTTAACAGTCAGTGATGTTTGTTTTCCATTTTGTTTTGTCGCAGAAGGAACTGAAATGTTGTAATGCCAGTATTAAAGCCAAACATTTGTTCTCGATTGTGCAATAATTTCTCTGGTGCTTTTATAACAATTTTAGAGAAACAGCACACTGGATAATCCACTCCATTTTTGCCTTCTTGAACCAGTACTCCACCAACCTCCCCATCACTTGTATAAACATACATTTTAAATGGCTGACAATTATTTGGAGCTGAGAGACCTGATGCGCTCCTAAGTATGGCCTTTAATTTATCAAAAACATGCTGACATTTGTTAGACCAATTAACCTTGGATTTCTTACTCAACAAATTGGTCAGGGGTTCAGCAGTTATAGAAACATTTGAGTAAAATTTTCGATAATATCCAGCCATACCCATAACTCGCATTTTTTTATTGATAGGCACCGAAAACTCAGAGATTGCTTAAACATAACTTCTACAGGTTTAACTTGATCATATCTCACAATTTGTTCTAAGAATTAACAAACGCACGGCAACACTAACTTTTACTTAAATTAATTGTCCGACTCGCGTCACTTAGTCGATCAAAGAATTTCCGAATTGATTCTAAGAGATCTTTACAGACGTCGTATGTATCTAGCAGACTTGTTTCTGTTTCCGCCTCCCAGGAGTGTTAACTACACACTTTAAGCAACTTTCTTTCTAATTGTATATTGACCATAATGTTTAGCCTGAAGAGGATTTTGAGATATGGGCAATAAAGCCAGAGCGTTATCACAAAGCTGTACATTCCTTTATGTAGTATTTCTTCCATACCTTAAAATCCTTTTTAATTGTGTAGATTGAAGATTAGTTCTTGCTATTCCACAAGCATTCCACAACTTGTTCTTGAAATCAGAGACATAACCAGGAAGATTGATCTCTGAGATTTTGTTGAAAGGAGTTTATATTTTAATATGTTCAATGATACATGGGCAGTATGTTCAAAAGTTAGTTGAAAAGGGCTAAAACCTAATGATTTTTTAACCGATTCTCTAACAGCAAATAATGGCAAATGACATTCATCTCTATCTATTCCTGTATCAAAGCAATATGAGCGAATCATATTCTTTAAAGTCTGATAAAATCTTTCCAATGCCCATAGACTCGGGATGATAGGCAGTAGACTTAAATTCTTGGCTGACTAATTCATACATCAGACTGGTACTTGTTGGTAAATTCCAGAAATAAAATTTGACCTTTCATAAGACTGACAGATTTGGAAAGGCCAAAAAGTGGTTAAAAAACTTTTTCCAAGCTTCTACTATGGTTTTATTCTGTATATTTCTTAACGACATTGCCTCTGGAAATCTTGTGAAGCACACATTGTGATCAACAATTATTGATTGCCAGACTTGATCTTAGGTAAGGGACAAATTCTATCATTATTCTACTAAATGGATCGTCAAATAAAGGAACATATTGCAAATGGGCCTACTACATGTTCTGACTGGGTTTTCCTGCCATTTGAGAAGTATGACAATATCTACGTTATTTGGAAACATCACTATTAATATCCGGACAATAAATATGATTCAAGATCTTATAATAAGTCTTATTGACTCCTAAATGGCCAGTCAAGGGAATTTCATGGGCTAGACTAAGAATTTCCTGTCAATATAACTTAGGAACAATGATTGAGATAGATCACCGACCACTCGACATCAGCGGGTATCTCAGGAGGTCTAAATTTTCTCATAAGGACCCAATTTTAACAAAATATCAAGCTGTACCTGTGTGGCTTCAGTTTCGCTAATAGCCCTCCGAAACAAACAGGATATCTTATGACCTTTTACTGCTCGACTAAAAATTATTCTCCTTTATTTTATCACCCTTATTAGAATAAAGAGAAATAATAGCAAAAATATTATAACTGTGATCGATATCTGTTAATTGATCCATATCAGAAGCAAAAGAGGCCTCATCAAAAGATTGACCAATAAATGTGCCAGCAAAAGAAATAATTTCCTAAATATCAAGAGTTGTCTTTGCATAGCTCTAGTAACTGCACAAGCACGGTGTAAACAAGGGATTTCAGTCTAAACAGGATCAACGTTTTGATCCAAACAAGGCTTGTCAGTTACAAGTGGATTAACCACAAACTTTTCTCCAGCTAAGTCATTGCCCAGCAATAAGTGAACACCCTCAGTGGGCAAAGAAATTAGCGCTACGGCAGTCACGTTTCCTGAGAATAAGTCTGATGACAAATTTACACAATGGAGAGTAACATTAACAAAGCCGCAGTCTACTCCTTGAATAAGAACACTTTAGAAGACTTCTTAGACAAAAGTAAAGTACATGATAATGAAAATCTCCTAGAAGCTCCCGTGTCCTTTAATATTTTAATAGGGATAAGAATGGTAAAATCACCAGTAAGAGATCTTAAACCCTTCGACATGAATGCTTCCTAATTCTCCATAATGAAATCAGTATGGAGTTTGTTCGACCCAACAAATGTATTGCTTTCAATACATGATCGCGACCTTGACTTCTTAGATATAAAAGTATTTGGAATAACTATATAATTCTTCTGGTACTTACTTTATATTTATAGCAATCAGAAATATCGCGCCCTATTTTCTTGCAATAAGTGCACGTAAGACGAGATAAGGAATTCCGATCAGTCTTATCAGAAGTTTGATTCCTGCAAGTTGTGCAAAATTCAGGCTTGAAATCATTTGTGTGAGACAAATGGTTTTAGACCGTCAGTTGCTATGAGCATCATCTTCCAAAGTTTAACACTTTTGCTTCTTGAGATGGTTTTACGTCACTATGGATGTACTTCTGGAACTCTTCAACTAATATATGTTGTCTAAGGTTAACATAATCTTTATCAACCTTCTTGGTTGAGCACCACCTATCAAACAGTATTTCTTTCTCTTGCCAATTCGACATGGGTTTCCCAGTTTCTTTTCAGCAATTCCTAAACCTCCGTCTGTATACCTTGTTACGTATCGGCTCGTTTAAAGTAACATAAAGAAAAGAGTGACTACAACAAGCTTTGTTAATTTTAACAAAAATAATTTATTTCCCTAGAAAACACGGTGAAAAGGTAAATATATGAAACAAGACTTACGATTTACGAAAAAGATCCAAAAATTTGTCCTAATATTGTGAAAACACATAAGTCCTGTGACTAAGCAGTTCTAAATTGACGTAGTCTGAATCTCAATTCCGTTCCGAGATGGCGGATGATGATGTCAGACGAAGGTTAAACACAAATGTCCAGAATTTTCACTGTGAATCACAAATTGTATTGTTCAGTTCCAATTTAGAATTAATTTCAGCAAATGTCTTTGTCCAAAAGCCAGTTATATAGTTCTCCAGGGAAAATAATTATTCTTCAAAAGGTAGACGAAGTACAGCTATCATCAATAACAAAACACATGTTGTTTTTCATACGCACGAACGAACAACTCTTTCCAGCACAGGAATACCTTCTTAAGGTATTAGAAACTCTATAAGATGTTATGATGTGACTCTCTAAGATGTTAAAATATGACTCTCCAATATGACTCTAGACTAGTTCGCAGGTACCCGAGTATTTTAAAGCAAACTAATACGTCATTTCATGTACAAGCACGAAGAAATCATGCGATTTCGAAATATCACCAACGTAGTATAGAATGTCAACAAGTATTATTAGTAATGACCGTGGTCACAACCAATCATTTACATAGCTATTTCCGACTGTTTACTTGAATCGACAAAAACCGTCAAGCAAATATCGTGCTCACGCGAGTCACATTTACGTTTTAAATAAACACGATGTTTCTAACAAAATATCAGACCCTGCGAACATAATCATCATCATAATAATAATTACATTTAATGATGTAAAAATGAAATAAAAATGAAATAGAAACAATTAGAAAGAATTCAAATTTTAACACACATGTAACTTAACTACAGGGTCGTAACAACCTCAGGTACCAAGTCATATCCTTTCAAGATACATTCTTTACCTATTTCCTAATTACCACTTTGAACTACTGACATATTTGCCTTTTAACAATAGTATATACACTGAAATATATAACAAAGGGAAACTAAATCATTTACTACGCAATGGGTGCATCTCGAAATATTTAGTACTCTAGTTTTATTCCGCAACCAGCAGACAGGCTTCCTGACTTTAGAATAATATGTGGTTTGATGCTTACAATTACTAATTATGCATTTCGATTAGCTCTTACTCGCTTTGGGGCTGAATTGGATATCAATTATATTACGAGTCTATACTCTTAAAATAAGTAACAGAAAATAGTGAAAGACAGCAAGCTTTGTAAGCTTTAACAAATAATACAAAGTGAAAATGAGAACAAAGAACTTACGGTATTGCAAATTAAATCCAAAAATAATCCAAGAATTATAGACACAAGTCCTAATAATAAAAAGTCCCGAAAAAAAACTCAGTTCAAGTCCCAAAGAGATCCATAATTGAAGGCGATGACGTGTCTGTTATAGCCTGCGGAGTGCTGATGTATCAACAGTCTCTTGTTGAATCATAGAAATATTATTTCAGGTTTGAATATATTATAGATTCCAGTGAATGTCTTTATCCAAGAATTTTATCAGAGCACTTTTGTATTTCCAGAGAAATTAATCACTTGAATTCAATAATTTGAAGAAAATAAAAGTCAGCCCAAACTGGTCACAACATAATACAACTTAAAGTGCTAGATGTTAAAGCACGACTGATCAAATCCTCACAGTCACAAGATTATATAGTTCTCTGGTTGACCTCAGGTCACAATAAACATTTTCAAAAAGCAGTCATTACCTAATGGAAAATAACCTTCTAGAATGATCTAATGAGCCTTGTATATTTCTAGCACAATAACCTATAAAATTCACTTAGGAATTTCCAAACCCCTGACCCAGATCAACATATTTAGTCTTTCTTGTTTACCTGAATAATAATCCTGATAATAATCTCATACACATAAAAAATAACGAAGCTATTATTAGCTGTTTACATGAATTAAATTTAAAAAATTCAATCAGGTCAAGCAGAAATGAACTCACTTTTGGACAAGGTCAAGTCCAGCATACAGTGTTACATTACAATAGCATGTAATGAAATTTAAACATTAAACTAACAAACAAACAATTAAATTAAATATACATAACAATTATCTATAATTAGGTACTCATAGCAGCCTATAGAGAGAAGAGAATGTTTGTATATACAAAATTAAAATTATTTGACGAACTAAATATTTTACTCAGATATCATTGAAAGTAAGATATACATAATATGTAACTCTCGTTTGTCATTGTTTGCCTTTTGACACTTGCTTATGTATGTATGTACGTATGTATATATATATCACTCAATACACTATCGTATTATAATCCCTACTGATCGAGGTCCTTCATAAGTGCAAGGTGTACATTTCACAGTGTTTCGAATGATTTTAAATAAAGCTCATAGTCATCGATTTTTTTAGAAGTAACATACCTCTTAGAAACAGCCCATGCACATATGTTGGTGATAAAGGGAGAGTTGAAACTTCATTAATTTAAAAATTAATTTCAGTTTGAATCACTTCCCTTGATTTTTTGTGCATGTATATCACAACTAACTTCCGGTGAATGTAATATAAACAGAGGATATCTAAGTTCTGTGTGTAGATGTAACGAAATAGTTAACGAGTAAAGTGGAAACATTGTATTGTCACGAGCGAAATATATACTTGTATCTACTCAAAAAACCGTAGGTAGATTTACTTTTCAATGTACATTTGTTATCGCAAACGTTTTCGATTTACTATCATTAGTTTCTCTATTCTGTGTCAATGCGTTTAAAGGTCGCATTGTTGCAATAATTTTAGGACAGCGACTTTTTACATATTCAGATTGAACATTTAATGCCACGGATTGTTATGTTGTCACAACAATGAATGCTTCCATGCGAAAATGAAGAGGTTGTTATTTTCGTTAAGACATTTCTTGCGCGGATTGATAATTGAACATTGTTGAAGTGGAACTGCTATATCAACAAGACAAAATGCTCCAACGCGCTTCAGAGCGCAACATCAGTAAACAGCATATTTTAATGAAGATGAGATTACCTATAAGGATTTCATTACTATTTTTGTTTATTTCTACATTCAGACGTTAATTGTGTATGTCTGCAGGCTTGCAGTCTATTTTGCTAAGAGAGGATGCACCCTAATTCCGATTATCTCTTAAATTGGTTTGCAATGGGAATTAATCAATGCCTCATTTATTCATCCCTTCAGACATGATTATGATTGTGATCACAGTTAAAATTGCTACTTAAACAATTGTATTACTATGTGTAATGCGTGTTTCTTACAAATATTTGTCGTTGAGTGTAACAAGTATACGATACTGTATGGGTGACAGAATATTGAATAGGAGCAGGTTATTTGAGATCAGTCGGTGAGTCATTTGGAAAGTCATTATAAGAAGTTAATATTTAAAACCTGGGATTTGTTTGCTTATTTTTCATATTTATGCATTCTTCATTGCTCTTTTTTATTGATTATAGCAATGTATACTAGATAGTCATGAGTCTTGAGACATTTTAAGATCTATTCATTCTGATGGGGAGAAGGAGAGGAAGTGTGGGAAAGAGAGAATGAAAGAAGATAAAATAAAATAGGCCTAAATATGAAAATATTGATTGAAACTATAGATCTAAGGAACATACATAAGGGCATGTATACTTCCTTAAAGGAATAAGAAAGTAGTTAAAAAGTCATATCGCCACTGTGGCAATCACCACTCTGACGGTATCATTTTTCTCCAACCAATATACTTCAATATCTCATTATAAAATATTTAATAAATAACGATCACATATAGCTTCAGCAAAACGTTAAAGTGCTACCTCTTCTCGAGGGAAGTTCCTTATTTTCTAATGTGTGTCGGATCATGCCATGGCTCGCAAGTATATGGTGTAGGTTGTTGCTTCTATGAGATCAATGAAGAGCTTACCGGTTTTAAAAAAACTACGATAATTATCTTAAAAAATAGTTTATTCCTAAGTTACTTATTCACAATTACAGGTAATCAGATCGGAGAAACGTTTATAAAAGAAACACAAATAATTTAATCTCCTTTTACAACAAATATTCATTGATATAAGCGATGCTACAGTGGAATATTAATATTAAAAAAAAAAATTGTTGAATATGCATTGGAGAGAGCGCATTTTGGTACAGAGGAATATTATTCTTCAAAACCGTGTTTGCCATGATTACCGGTTAAACGAACCGCGTGCTTGTTCACAAAACGTGCAGGTTTACTAGAGCCCAGACTCGCTCATTCGAGATTTCATTTATCTGAACGTCTTTTCTCTATGGAGGGGATGAAAATCAGTTCGCAAAATCAGCTCATTCTGCAGTCTGTGAACAGTATGAAGTAATCATCAAAAATTAGACCTGTAGCTCTTTATTTCAGTAATGACGTTTGCGAAACGGCTACCGTCTCTCTTTCCTTTGTTATATCAGATCTCTTCCTTTCATACTGGTAATCATATTTGTTTGTATATTTCATGTTATGACCTGCAAGCGCTCACACTTAGTTCAGCGCAGATGTGTTATATGCACCAACCGAAGTGTTTTGTTACTACTAAGCTCTGTTATGCCTTCCTCTGTATTGAGTAACTGGTTGATTTGTTTATGTCCAAGTCTAAATACAAGCATGTTTTTCTTTAAACAATGCTTGTCTCATATTAGTTTTGCTCGAAAAATAGGCCCAAACTTCTAAAAGTGTACCAAACTCCGAGTAGACTGGATATGAATAGCCTTTAATATGTAGTAAAGTATACATGGACCTAATGTACATACCAAGTTTAATGGACGCTATAATCTACTTCCTCATTTTATGTACGGCAATGTCGTTCATTTTCACAATAATATGTCTTCTTCTGTAACGTACTTACAAAACCACAATTTTTAGTCGTTTATAAACACAGGGCCGCGCTGTATAATTTTATTCTAAGATAAAACTACAAGTCTCACTTGCTGTAATATGTATCCCTGACCAGTATTGTGGGAATGACTTACCTGACTTTGAGAGTGTCAAAATATCTCATGGATGTCCTCTGTGGGTAGCCATAATCAGCATGGTGAACGTTAGCGCTCTAAATACTCTTTTGTTGAGACAAAATTCAATGTTATGGCGATATGGTAACTTAGTACAGAACAATGGAATTTTCTTTCACACGAATAACTCATTACACCGTAACTATAGATCGCTGTGTTGTAATGGATTTATTTTTATCAAAATGTAGGTCAGCGGTATAAAGTATAAAGTACTATATCAGGCTATTACAGTGTGATAGCTATTTACGAGAGGGTTACGTTTTTGAAGCGCGCGCATAATTTGCGATTCGCGTAAATTGAGATCATTTTCTCCGTATCAATTCAGTATGTTAACATTAGGGGATGCTTCTGCAAAGTAGATTAAAATAAAAAGAAAATAATAAAAGTTTTCATAAAAAGCAATGGGAAACGAACATAAAACATAGGAAATATCAAATAAAAACAACTTTTCTGGTTCGAAAGGGTGGTTTGAGTTTTCACACTTGCTTTTATTTTTTTCTGCACTGTCACGTATTGTTCTACATGTACTTTCACTAAGGTTCAAAGCATGCCTTATCATGCCGGTACTCTGACCAGCTTCATACCTTTCCACTACTTCAAGTTTAACCTCTAAAGAAATAGCCTTCCTTGGTCTCTTCGGACTATCACTTGCTCGTCTTTTAGACGCCATCACAAACAACGTTCCAAAATTGTAACAAACAATTTGTACATGTGCATACGTACGCAGCACGGAGGCCACAATAAACAGAATGGTGGGAGCGTAAGAGCTGGGTTTTGTGGGTAATGTTTGCATACGACGGTGGCACAATTTAAGTATGAGAGAGTTTTCTCAATAGTATCGATCTTTGTCGCATTTTTCCCCATCTCGCGTTATTTCGAATTCGCGTGAATTGAGATCGCGTAAATCTCGATCACACTGTACTCCTTGCCTAATTTTAGAATGTTGACACTGCCAATTTAAATATCAGATGTACAAACCATTCATTGTGTACTTAAGAATAGGGAATACTCGTGCTTTAGCTTTAGGCGAAATAAAGCAAACACAGCGTGTTCGTCTGTGATTGCCAGTCAATTCGCCAGATTTTCTTTGAATGCAGGAACTGAATGCGTATGTGTTGTATTTGTCTTTAAAATGACAATGAGCTGAGGATAATGGTCATTTGGAGTTTCTAAGTATTATACTTTAACATGATCGGACAGGCTTTGTCTAGTTTCACTTGTGCATTGTAGTAACGTTATCTCTCCGCAATGGGCAATCAGCGTGCTACGTGACTATGGTTTTTATTTTACTTCTGCAGAATTTAGAGGCATAGTCCTTATGTCAACAGATGTGGGAGAGTCATGATCTGAGTATCTGAGGTTGTTGCTGAAAGTTACTCATTATGCTTATCATGTTAGATTAACCATTATACAGGGTTACTGTATTGTAACATTTGCCTATGCATTTGGGAATGACCCTTAAACACTCGAGCTCAGCTCACGAAATTCAGAGCCATACACCCCACTCTATCACTCCCACCTCCACCCCCCTCCGTCAAACGATCCTACACAGTAAATCGTACATTGATACTATATTACGGTACATATGTATTGACACTGATATGAAGTTTAGTAGCCTATATGTATACGCTGGTATTTGTAATGCAAGAGATAAATGTATCTTAATGTACACGTGAGGATATGTAGACGTTTTTCGAGGGTGCAGTGGGGTGCTTGTTGCTGAAACGTTACTCATTAGGAATATCACGTACGAATAGCGATTATATTATGTTGCTGTGTACAAACATTTGCATAAGAATGACTTTAAACTCTCACGGTATGCCCTTGGATTCAGAGCTCGCCCCACTCCCACGAATATATACACACGTGCTCTGGTAAATGTCTATACTCGGCAAACTGTGTGTGGACGCATTATTAAGGTACATTTCAGGAGTCACATTTACGTTTTAAATAAATACGATGTTTCTAACATACTATTAGACCTTGCTAACATAATCATCACCGTAATAATAATAACTTTTAGTGATATAAAAATAAAATAAAAATGAAACAAAGAATTAGAAGAATTTAAATTTTAACACATATGTAATTTAACTACAGGGTCGTAACACTTTCCCCATAAAGAAAAAAGAAAGATTTATGTAATAAAGCTTTCTTTTTTACCAGATGTAAATTATACACGAGGTAAAAAAAAAAAAACATTTACATATCTGTAATCTGTAATTTAAGAAAGAAATGTATATTAATCTACAAATGTGTGGATGTTGTAGTTTTGGTTTTACTTATTAAAATAGGAGTAACCTATCTATATACCCTCATATTTGTAACGTAAGAGAAGGTAGAGGAGGAGGAGGAGGAGGAGGAGGAGGAGGAGGAGGAGAGAGAGAGAGAGAGAGAGAGAGAGAGAGAGATTTGGGGATTTTTAACCTAGCTTTCATAATTTTAGTCATATCGCTAGTGTCCCCAGTGTGGCAGTTTATAATGATGTCTAGCAATAGGTCATCATGCTGCAGACATGTAGCATCATGCCCCACCCAGTCACTATCCTGACACCAGACCGACCAGTCCTAACACTAACCTCTTAATGCTGAGCGCCTAGCGAGGCAGCTGAGAATATTATGTTTTTTTTGGGGGGGGGGGGGGGTATCAAAGTAGACAGTTGTAAATCGTTAAGGAGACAACAATAGGTGTGGTTTTTTTAACAGAAAGGAAATAATTATGGTTTGGCAATGAAAATTCGGACAAGAAATGAAACATATAGATGAGGCACGCTATACGTAGTATGGTCACTGTAAAAAGTGGTATTGATACTAATAACTTACATTAGACAATGCTGCAAAATCTAATCTTTCTTTAGAATAGTCTCATTTCGGGAAAGGCGGAGACATGGGGTTTACACTTACGTATATACATATGTTTATCGTGCTGCAATCGCGACAGAAACAGTGCTGGTTTCAATCATACTGTATGATCCGCCGGGTTGGCTTATACGGTCTGTCTTTAAGCAAGCGTTTTGCTCCAACTGCCATGGCACTAATTCTTCTATTTGTGTTGCTGTGCTGGTGTAATGGTGCAAAATTTTGTGGAGATAATTTCTCAGTACATTCTATCATGTTCAGCGTGACTCGTAACTATTAAGATTGACATATGGACTTGGCTCACAATAAATTTCTGCCTGCGAAGGATGGGATATGCTCTGTTTGGAGGCATAAGTGAGGTTTAATTAGAGTCAGTTTGATAACGGCGAGATACAGATGTTAACGTATGGTCATGTAGCAGAAAATGAAAGAGTTGAAACAAGCCAGAGATAATATTGGGAAATCTTGGGCCATTTTAATTAGGTGTCATAAAATGATATTTTCCAGAATAGTAGGCATTCTGACTTCGATGGAAGTGTTTAAATGTGTGGCTGTTAGAGAAAGTTAATCCTGATTGGCTAAGCTAAACGACGGGTGTATTCCCCAGAAGAAATTTCATGGTTTAAGTATCTTACAACGAAATTTTAGGCAGTCCAAGTTTTCTGCCGAAGCAAGAACTTCTTGACTCCGGGGGAGTAGAAAGTGTACTCCCGTTATTAATTGTCCAAGGGACAGAGGGTCTAGAAATTTGGGAGACTCGGAACCCGAGAAGAGACAGAAGGAATTCTCTAACGATAGGCAAGAGAGGTCACGGGAAGCACAAAGAAATAGCTCCATACCTGTACTGCACAGTGTAAAACAGCTCAGTCTACAACCAAGACGGTTGATGATCCGAAGAGGTTTGATTAAGAAAGAGAGAGAAGGTGAAGAAATATGCCAACGCCGGCTTATCACCAACAGTTATTTGGAAACGACTGGAAGCAACCAGGTGATGCTGACATGCTGGCAATTTGAGTGTGATCAGTCACTCGATTACACGATGAAATTTATTTATCAGTGAAACAGAACGGTTAATTGAATTTCACATAAATTTAGGTAACTCTATTTCTAAGCTAAAGTAAATCGTTCAAATGTCAGGTTCAGTTTCATTTTTTTATGTAATTGATTAAATTGTGATATTTTATATACGTGGTAGATCATCTCGATAATCATAACTATAACATCATAAGGAGTGGAGATCACACATCTCTCCCACCTCTGACTACACACTAAACCATGCATACGTACATACGTACGTACGTAAGAACGTATGTACGTGCGTGCGTGCAGACAGACGGACAGACATATATTTGATAATGTTTTAACTATTAAATCACATACAAAATAAATATTTATTTGTCCTTTTTGTCCAGAGGAAGATGTAAATTCTTACCATCTTTTTACTATATTAATCCTAAGGTAATAAGGTTTGGTAAACTCTTTTCTTCCTAAAAGTGCTCATTATTAACAAGTATTTCCAAATTTGTTGAAATAATTATGAAAACGTCATGTAACTGCCAGTAACATACAATTTGGTTAACCAACTGAATGTTCATTTGTATATCTATGTATGTTCGTGCATATACATATACAAATGTATGCCTACGTATATGTATAGGCAGGTATACGTACATATATATGGATGTCTAAAACGTTACAATAATTGTTCTTCACAATGTACTGTTTACTTGTTTTATATCATATGAGATTAATGCACACCTATTTATTTTGTCCTATATCCGTACACTAAAGCATTTATTAACTATACACACTGACACCTAACATTACGCTGTTCTCATATGCCGTCTGCGTGTGGCCTGAGATTTCAATATCAAATAAAGGTCTGTTATTTTTTGTTTTCAATGATTCTAAGCTCGCTTCGAATTGGAATTGATAGATCTGGGTTTACCCTAGGCGACAAGTGGACTGAAATGACAGCATCACAGGCATGACAGGCGATTCAACACCCTGTCGGCAAAGTCCGCAACCTTATCACTGCGGTAAGAATCCGTCACTTATATGTAATATCAAATTTTAAACACATACGCCAAAGAAGGTTAATAACTCTTAATTACAACCATTTGCCCCATGTATATCTATTATTTCATCCAAATTGATTGATAAATAGCCTGCAACAGAAACAGTGTTAGATTACTTAACATTGGAATCTTACCTAAATAATCCCTAGATTTTAATATCTTAGCTTCAGCATTAGGAGTTTCCAATGATTGCGTTTGTTCCACTAACTGAATACTAACAGACCTCATATGTTAGTGGACTCCTATATTACAAAGAAATACTATCCGGATATCAGAAACAATTCTAAAGTCACTACTATGATGTAAGCCATCAATATTTTCATATCTTACACCAAGTACTCCAGAGGATATTTGCTCCTACTCCTCTTTATATATTCCGGTATGTACCATCAGAAAACTTGTTAAGTTTTTCTGACAATCGAGTGTTGTCAGCCGCGACCTTGATTTTACTATATTTTATATTCACGTTTTGTCCTGTCGCAGCATTATCATCATCGATGGGTGCATCAGTGAATTCGGTTTAAGTTCATAGTAATGTTTCTGTTCATTTCATCTCGTATTTTGTCGACGTTGTTTTTCACAGAGGCAAACGACAAACCAGAGTATTTGATTCCTGCATTTACAGTGATTTAGCCAGGTTCTTTGCGGCGGCTTTGTAACAATGCCTTGAATGTTAACTTTAGATCTTGTAATGTTTCCAGGTTAATCTTGTAAAATCACAAATTCATCTGGGTCAACGTCAGAAAAATCATGGCTAAAAAATTCAGCCAAATATGATTTGGTTGCAAAACCTGCTCAGATCCACATCAGTGCCGAGTCGGGCTAAGTAACACACGAAGATGTTAATAACAGGCATTTAATATACTATCATGTGTACGTTCTAAGTAAGAAAGTAAAATCAATCAGTGCTTGTGGGGATGGTGAACGATCAAGTGCACACGACGCTTAAAAACAAGATGCCTACATGTTGGACCGTCCAGCCGAGTTTGTAACGTCAGAGTCGAAAAAGAAAACAGCGGTAGATAACTTTGTCCACATTGAGTTAAATAATCAACAACTTCAAGTGGCGGTGCAAGCCCATATGAGTCAAAATAAAATAAATGATTAGGTGTCACCCTGTATGCAACCCAATGAGTTATAGGACCCGTTGTCGAATCTCGGTTGACGATACCGGTTACCCACGCGTTTTGAATCATCTATGCAGGTTCATTTCGCATAATGACAACATAAGGCGTGATCCCCATTTAACTTTGTTGGAGGAAACATCAATGTTACCCTGCAATCGTTTCTTATTACGTTCTATACGCGCATCAGTAATTCTCATTCGACCATCCTTGCCTTCCGACTGCAGAGTCTTCTCAGACAGCATCACAGCAAAGCAGTTGTAACTACTGACGAGCATGTTTCCACAGGTATGTGAAAGTACATGTCGACGACAGTGTTTTGATGAAAGTAAATCGGGTACAATGTAAGGAAGTCGTGCTGGGAAACCTGTAGACCTGTGTCAACATTTTGATACCGGCCCATGTACGACCACAGACAGTGATACGCACCTGCGACTTGATTGTCTGTATTGTTAAGCAAAATTTTATCAGAGGGTTCCTGATTGCTGTATAACCGCAGAGAAGCTTGAGACTGTGAAATTGTTAAATATCATCTTCGTACATTCTTGGCCATCAACTCGATTTGCATTTTGAAACGCCACGAACACGTGTTTTGGTGGGATAAGACCAAGTTGGTTACTTATTTACCAAGTAACCTGTCCCACAATACTACTTATTTGGTGCGCGTGTGTGGTGTACCGAGAAATCACAGTGTTCATGAGGTTCAAGACTTTGTAAATGATAATATATGGTCAATTGTAGACAGCGAAGGGGTTAGCACATGCATTCATAATGTTAATGTTGACAGCACAATTTTACCAGGAACACCTCAGGCGCGTCAAATTTTATCGTGACCGTGTGTTTGGCTCCGAAAACAACCTGGTGGACATCTCTGCAAAACCCAAATATATGACTGAAAAAATTTTTAGTGAGCCTACATGAAGTTGTACTTGACGCCGCGCAAATCCATTGCTGAAAGTGTTATTAGCGCTTATGACTACTACTTGTACATCTGCATCATTAGCAGGGTTGGTGCTTAGTTTACGTCACCTCATTGTATAGAGTTGATAATCTTCATTATCGCCTGATTTCTTGATACACATTGTAGTTGGGTCAGCAGATTTCGGGCAATCATCACTGTATCTAACTAGTTCCATAATCGTCGTGGCAACATAAACGTTGTCTAGAATTACTTTGAGTTCCTTTCTGTCGATGGAATAACCTATCTTGCTGAACATCACTATGATGCCATTATTTAAATATCCAACTGTGCCATTGATGGGATAATCACTATCATAAGTTTACATAAGCTGTCTCTCAATTTTCAAGAAAGCCTCAAATAGAAGACAAAACCTTGACGTGTCCTGCACTTGTAATTCTTGTTTTTATGGCGCAAGTTCCTAGACAGATATGATTTTTACTGAAAATATTTGCTTCGATCCACCAAGGCAGGCATGTCAGTGTCGAGCGCGTGATCAGATTCATCTTAAAATTTAGCCATAGTGTATACATTATTGTTTTTGTTTAATGCATATTTAATAGCTTCGCCGCTCGCATATAGGGCCAGTCCACAACTGCAATCTACTCCCAATTGCCAGCTTTGCAATCATTGAATCAGACAGACGTTGTAGAGGGCCTACATTGATGATTTTACTGATCTGAGTGGGCGCTATTTCTATTGATGAAAAGAGTAATCGCCTTTAATTATCGAGTGACTCATCGTCGTTAGTCGATATCGAATCGATTGATCCGCTCGCAAGCCTAGACTTTTCAGCAAATCCGAGTAAAGATTTTGAACCCATCAACGACTCTCATTGTAACTTGTTTAGCGATTGGCACAGCACGCGATGTCAAGACTGCAAGTACTTTTGGTGTGCCTGTAAACGATCCCCGGACAACATCACTAAGATCAGTTCTATAATATTTCTTGTAAACGGGTTTCTCTCGTTGACAACACGCACAAGTATCACACATCCGTGTACGGATGTCATTGTATTTAAATATTAGGTCGATCGCTAATAAAGAGTTGTATCGTCAAGGTTTCCACTCAGATGTCGATCATGTACTCATCCTGATCCACAAGGGTAAAGCGATGCTGAGTCAACTGGGTATAGTGACATTTAAGAAACACTGATGCGGCTTGAGTAATCGATAATAAAACACCTGGTTCTACAAATAATGAAACCCAAATAGTATATTACTTTCGAATTCTAAGCTTGCGGAGACGCTGCTTTCGTTACTGCCACTGACGGCATCACAAATTACATTGATCTGAATCGTTGAGGTAATCTCGACAATATGAGGCAATATAATATCCGGACCTATTTGTTCATGTGTACAATTTGTTTGTCTTTGGCAATTGCATTAATATTTTCGGGCCAACTGGGAGTTGTTATTATTGACGATCGTGCAATATGAGCCTAATACGGTGGAGATTAAATCGAGATGGAAGAGCTGAATGTGGGTTCATCTACCAAAATCGCCAAATGACTGGATATCTTTGGCGAGTTTGGATATCTTACGGATATTTTTCTTTTATTCCCATCACTGCGGCAGTGGTTTTCGGCGACTTTCTTTCTTTGTTCCAAGATTCTGCTATCTTAGCTGCAATTTCTTTTTGTTTGTTTGATCATAGTCCAATGTGTGGTCTTCTCGCAAAGTTTGTCTTGGTGTGAAATATAGTTTTAACACTTTTGAGGCCGTTTACAAAATTCTTTCCCTTTAATCGGATATGAATCACTTGCAAGTGTTTACATTTTATATGTTTATCGTGGTTGCTAGATTGGGGTGTGAGACTTATTCGCGTCCAAACTGGCTGGAGACTTGCCAGGTCGACCGGTCAAGTTAAAGTGCTATGGATGGATGTTTGCAAAGCTATGCGCGTCAATGGCGCGAAATATTATTAATATGTAACAGTTGTCATGGATCACTTTAGGCACGTTTACGTATCATTGGGTTACATAGATCGCGGCTGTGTTTTTGTGACCACCTCGGTAATATTTTCCTGTGGCATTATCTTGGTGTTCAAGCATAACAACGTCACACACAACAAAATTATCCCCACTTGTAGCAAGGTCGTCAATGGTACGAGCTTCATCGACTGTGGAAATAAAATCAACGGTGCACGAATTGCTTTTTGGTGACCACTCATGGTCTACTATAAATACTCTGAGTACTTCATAACACAGATGATCGTCATCCTACGGCACAGTTATGTACAAACGATCCCACGTTAACCATCTCAAAATTATATTCAGGAACAGTTGAGTTTCTTCTGATTAAGCGCGGCCAATAATCAACACGCGAACTGAGTTTGTAAACAAGTCACTGTGCTTGGGTGCTCTTGGCTTTGCCTGATCAGAGAGATCAATGACGTTAAAAGCATCATTGAATTTTATCTTCCGTGACGTTATGCTGAATGTTACATAACAAAACTGTTGCTTAGCACAATCATGTCTCCATATTGTGTGATATGCGGCATGAAAATGCGTACCCAAAATTCAACGTGGGTTCAAACACGTAGTGGTCGGGCAGCGATCACATGAATTTGTGTTCTTTGAGGAACAAATAACATTTCTCGGGCCCTCTGATCATAGTCTCTCAATGTTGAAAACAAAATTTGTTGGCGGTGATATCGCTGCTGCAGTAACAAAGTTACCTTGGATTCAATGGGCCAAATACCCTGGTGGAAAGCACATTCCTTGATACAATTAATGTGGGCCAGGTGCAGGATGGATATGCGACTTGATTCTAACAACCAAGCAAATCCTGGGGATGCACCAAGCTTTTGTGGAAGGCTTTAAACATATAATTGCATAATGGGTATTCGAATATCAATTCGCGCAGGACGTGTCAATGAACCGTGCAGCGATGTCCCGCCAGTGGGTAACATGACCTCCATCAGTCATGCAAACACTAAATAACTACAGACCTATAACACAAAAATAACTACAGACCTATAGCTCTTACGACTATTATCTCAAAAATATTTGAATCTATCATACTACAAAGATGTGAAGTCACAATCTCAGATAACCAGTTTGGTTTTAAAAAGCAGCATTCAACAGATTTATGCCTATATGCCTTTAAGGAAACCGTCAGCTATTATGTAGAACATGGCAGCCCAGTCTTTGCATGCTTTTTAGACGCTAGTAAGGCATTTGATAGGATCAATCATTGGACACTCTTTAAAAAGTTGCTTGATATTAAAATACCTGTATACATAGTTCATACTTTAGTTAACTGGTATGGCAAACAATTGTATTATGTGAGATGAGGAAGTGTAATATCCAGCGCTTTCCATGTAACCAATGGGGGGAGGCAAGGAGGTATTCTTTCCCCTTTGTTATTTAATATATACATAGACGAGTTAAATCGTAAACTTGGCCAGTGTTACGTAGGGTTACGTCTGCCACCAAATGTGTTGTTTCTTAACAATTTTAGTTTTGCTGATGATATGTCACTGATAAGTCCTTCTATCACAGGTTTAAGGAAATTATTGAAGATATGTGAACAATACGCATTAGAGAATGATATCATCTATAATACAAAAAAAATCAGTATGCATGGTCTTTCAGCTAACTTCTTTCAAATTACCATCACCTCCCCCTGTACATCTTAACGGCAATGCTCTTACGTATGTCGACAGTTATTTGTATTTGGATCATATTTTGAAATCCAATCGGTCAGTTAATGAAGATATGATGAGACATAACCGATATTTGTGTACTCGAACAAACATGCTTCTACGCAAATTTAAGAATTGTTCATGGAATATCAAAATTAGATTATTCAAATCTTATTGCTGCACTATGTATTGTGCTCCACTGTGGACAAACTTTAGTGAATGTATGAAAAGAAAACTATTTATTGGTTATAATAATAGTCTTCGTTTTCTATTAGGTCTTCCTAGATGGAACAGTGCCTCCAACATGTTTGTAAATTATAACGTATTCAGTTTTGATGACGTAATGAGAAAGTATGTATTCTCAATGATAACAAGAATATCTAATAGTGAGAACTGTATATTGAAATCACTTTGGAACTATGATATTCATTTAAATTCTCATATTATTAGTAGATGGAACAAATTACTCTTTAAATGTGCCACTTAATTTCATTCTTAACAATGCAAGGCGCAGTTAATTGTTGTAGATGTATCTGTATACTTGTACGTATGATATATATGTTCTTTGATGTTTACAATGTTTTACTTTACATCCATATTTTAATTTAGATGTATGGACTATGTAGTCTGAAATAAAGAATTCTTATCTTATCTTATAATGAAATAACTCGCATAATTAGTTTTAAACCTTATGAAGCGATTAAGTAAAAGGCTGTCACCTACAAGACGATTTTACAACCACCACCATTATAGTCATTCCAAAACAATTTCGGCAGGTATCTGTATCCACCAGGGGAGCCAGAAATCGTCGTGCTACTTACTCGTTTGTTTCACTGATAGATTTACAATTTCAGACCGGATTGATTTTCTAGGACAACAATCTCGTTATCATTTAGCGCCTGCATGCGAAACCACCAAGCAGAGAAGAAATGCAAGTCATTTCATAGGATAAAGTACTATTACCGAGGTCTATTTTAATGCGCTAGTGCATCATTTGTAAGTTGACTCACAATCGCGCTGTGTCTATTAGAAATAATTGGTAAGTCCGTCGGGGAATATCAATCGCTTAGTATCGAACGGTGGGAAACTCACCTTGGTACAACGATACACACCTATACAATGTTTCTTTGAGCGGATCGGATTTGCTTTGCGTGCAAATTTGGGTCGTCAAGGCAAACATCCCACATACATGTCGTGTTTGCAATCTTTTGCAACATTAAACCCCTTTGGCCTTTTCATTATTCTTGTTAGATTCATCAGATCCAACCACAGTCGTGGACATTTTGGGTTGCAGTCCCATGTATTCTTCAATTGACTTGCCAGTATATTTGTCCTTAAATTTTGCAACAACATTTCTGTTGGTGTTATTAACAGCAAGTATCTTTTGGATAATCACTCGCGTCAGAATCGTTTACAAATATGTCGGTTGCCATAACTGCATAGGAAAAGAAATGAATAAGAAATGAATATATGTATGTGAAGAGCATCTTGAAACGATCCTGATAAAATGGTTTGATCTTGGCGTAGTAAAACATATAGATGAACAGTTTTGGCAAATCCAGCACGGATGTACCAAATGTGATTGGCCTTGTTAACTTTAGCTTGGCGTTTTTGCTGCGAACAGCAAACTAGTCAGATGTTTTAAGTAACTGAACTGCTGGGTCAGCAACAAGCCTGTGAAGTTGGTGTTGTTCAGTATCATCGACAAGGTCGAATTGGTCGAATTATTTTTCGCAAATTTTCAATTGTGTTACCGAACACAATATTGTTCATTAGTTCAAAGAAATCTTTCTCAAACTCGTTCGTGGCCGCTGTGCGCAGATCCGTATTCTACTAGATGTATGGAGCCATCCATCTACGTGGGCGAAACCTGAGCACACGGTGGACTCGCAGCACACGCATAACTGCTTAACGGCAATACTGCAGGTTTCGCGCATGTACCATATAGCTGTTTCTACTTCTCAGGTTTGAACGAATTTGATGCATTTGTATAGGGGCAACTTAAACCTTCAATGATTTAACACAGAGACATCTATGGCGGGTACAGTTATTGCTTTTGGTACTGGTGGGTAATCGTTGTGATCATAGCAAATCCTCCAAGTCACCCTTCATAAACATATACATGGCCGCTGTTGCAGTCATACGCAATTGCTAATGTTTATGTTCAATAAACAGATGCCGATCGATATCAGTAATTCCAGTTTTACTTTTATCTTTGACAACAGATCATCTCAAGCCATTCCCGGTGACGAAAAGTAGTGCGCGGGATTGAGATTGTACACACGCATGGCAGTATCACGAAACGTCTCAAACATATCTTCGAACAACAACACATCGGTGCGTGAATACAGATCATGATAGTCACAAAGATTCTGACAACCAAATGGGGACCAGACACTGCATGCATGTCCGCACTCGTTATCGGAAGTACGTTTGCAATACAATAATAAATGGAATGCCTGCAGTACCGTATCGACCAGTGATTTTGATTCAAACATATTCATTTCTGCAAGGTTGCTAACAAGTTTATCCAGACTGCTCTTAAGGAATTGAAAAGAATCGATGAATTTCAACTGACCGAGCCTAAATATTATGTATTTTTTCTCATTGTGATTGGAATGAAACGTATTAGTGCATTTGACTCTGTTGTAACTGCTAGGATTTAGTGACCATAATACCTGCGAAAGTTAAGAAACACAATACGAATTCTTGTTTTGCTTCAGTAAATTCGTAAATGTAGATTGCACGCATTGTGTGCAGCTCCTCTGTTCGTGCCATAGATGTGACAGTGTTCACGAACTTTAGTGTTAGGGAACTGAGAGCGTCATTGCAGATCCTGCAATGAGTGGCCACAGAAAACTAACGAATGTCATCATTAGTCATAATCATGTCTGCGGGCGAAAAAGGGTCGTTGTTGGATCCATCTCGCAGTAACCTCGAGCAAAATCCACTTCAGCTGAGTCCTGGCCACAATACACCATTGGCTCAGTTACTCAATTACATCTGTCTGCAGTGTAACAAAACTCGCGTGGAACTTGTTCAGGAACTTGCGTTGTTTTGGACTGAACGTTGGGTTCACACAGCAACATTCGAACATTCAACGTCCACGTAAATAACATACAGAACATTCATCTTACGTTTCATGGCAGTGAATTTCAAAATATTCATACAAGGTTCTGGCATGATCATACACTTAGGTATTTCACTGCTTCCACCACAATTAAAGTCATAGTCGTTAAGTTGCGTTGTAAACATATGCAGCAACGTCTGCATGGAAACATTTTCCCTTATATTTACTGGGTCGTTTAAGCGACTGGGAAAGATTCATTAACAATTCTCAATGAGATGACGATTCTAAACTATTCATGTCACTTAGCATCAATAGATCAACCTGAGTCAGCCTATGCCCATATTTGTTTTGTACATGTGGGGATAATGCATTTGCATACAAACCGTTGTTCCAAGCAAACACATTAACAGCGATGCTGGGGTTGAGTTATTCATTTTTTCGGGCGTAGCCTTAGTGTTTTGTACAGGAAATTCGATGTCACCAAAATTGAGTTTATTCAGATATTGTTGGTATTTCCGACTGGTCTGTGTTCACACTCGCTAGATACCTCGCGGACGTGAGCGCCCATTTTAAATATTCATTGTCATCTTCTTTTGCGCTTATTACCAACCTTGATGGAACATATTTTGGTTTTGATAAATTTGATGTTATTGCTATTGCTTGCATTATTAATCTCTCGATCTTCGGAATGGTATGTTTGGGGAAATATGAAGCTGAACGCCTGTCACGAGTCCATCGTGTAGCTGCGTTCGTGCATTTTTACAATATCACAAGAATCTTCTCAAAACTTTTGTAGATTTTATCAATGATAGCATTGGTGTTCATGATCTTGTGCTTTTATACCTCCATATGTCTGATGACTCACGATTAAGCCGCATATTCAAATAGACGTGAATAATAATATATGCTTTGACTCCAAAGGTACTAGAGCGTTGCAATATTGACACAATTCCTGGACGCACTTTTGATAAAGTTCTCTAGCATCTTTGATTGGGGTTTGGAAGAACTGCATAATAATTTTAAAAATCACCATGAAACTCAGGTAGTTGGGATCGTTGACGAACAGTTCGATTGCGTCAGCGGTGATAGTGGCTGCGATACGTCTATGGGATTGTTCATCCTCAACTATACTTGCAACCTGGTATTTTACAATTAAGCTTACGCGCGGATTGTTTCAGTTGTTGTACCGTTAACGTTGTCGTTACAGTCGGCTGTGGTTGATGCGGACGAAATTTTTGCTAAATTGGCTGTTGCTCATTTATGGGTCCTAATACCTCATGTGAGATTTTCTCATCCCACTTGGAATTTATATTCGGATTTGCCTCAACTGATTAACGATATGCATACTGATTTATAAGGTAAAATTATTGTTTAATTGTAAATGCGTCAGTGAAGGTTTTAGATATATTTTACCTTACCATATTGACTTCTGTGCCTCTTTTATCGACTTTGTTAGGTGTTTCTACAATCATATCATCGGGTGTTTATGCATATTCGATTGTTTCTACAATCAAAAGTTCAACGAATCTTTGATATCTTGCACGATAATATTCGCGAACCCCACATGTAAGGCATGTCGGGCGCAAGAACCAGCACCTAATGCAAACAAATGTGAATTACAGTATTCTTGATGACAAGTTCTGCCGCAGAGTTATATTTTTCAAAGCTTTATGCTTCCTAACGCCATTGAACCTCTTCTATATTTACAAGTATGATTCTCTAATAGAAATAATCATCTGCGTAGTTTTAGGTGCACGTATTCTAACCGAATAAATAAAAGATTGTAGAATACTCTCATTGGATAATATTTAATTGAACGACCATTCATTGTAAAATACTTTTTGTCTGTGATAGTAATTTCATAACTCTGGGCAGTGTGTTGTAAACGAACCTTTTCTCCAGGCCGCATTCACTGAGGATTATCATCAAATAGAGTTTTCTATCTGAATATAATTTTCTTCAATGCGCTATTTGGCCAAATAACTACACGTTGATCGGTACAAAATATTATACCAACTCGTAAATAACCTCAGCCCGCTTGTACGATGAAATCCGATGACGCAAAATGTCTTGCCCTGCTTGTATATTAAGTCCATAGTTTCTGTGTCTTTGCATGTGAATATCTTTGTGCAAAACTTATAACATTGAGCCTTCCGCTTAGACGCCTCATTCTCTAACATGTTCACATTCTTACGGAAACGTGTCTTTGGTGATTCAGTATATTACAATGCTGTTAACTGCATCTCTTTAATTAATTTATACTTGGCGATCTTCTATGTTTCTACTCAGTTTGAAAGCTGCGTCATCATTATGATCATTAGAGTATTCGCTGCTCACTTCACCCTCACCGGATGGCCTACTCAACGCCTGCAACTTCAGATTTTCCTACACAATATCAAATAATGACTATTCACTTTTCTTATCATACACTTGGCCAAGATTATGTCACTGCTGTTCTAAGCTAATTCCCTAGTTCATAAATTTATTAACGAGTTTGAAAAATCATCTTTTGATAAATCTGTATGGATTGAAACGAAATAGCGATTTATTCTTTTCTGAAACGTTAGAAATGTTCCATCGCTCTAGTAGCATAATCTCAGAATTGTTTATACTCATAAATTCTTTCAAAATACTATATGCATCGATCTGTAAATGCTTCGCCATTTATGTAATATACCGCAGTGATTGTTTAATATAATATTCCCTCAAAATTTCTGACACAGCCAATATACACAGTAAAAATATTATCAATGGAATTCTTTGATAATAACATTGTAGCTATCAATAATCATATTCCTGCAGTTGTCGCACAGGAAACGAATATCAACGTATGTAGTATATTCACATCAATAACATAGGCCTGACTGTCAGCAGATTTTGGTTTGCAAAATCGTTTACATAGCCATTGCGCACACGTAAGAAATCATTGTCTACGACTTCTAGACTATCACCGATTTAGCATCACTGGTAAGCTATAAATCATTTACACCGTAAAAAAAAACCCATCAAAGTAAACTTTGTCTGTGATTCATATTTAAGCACACTAGTAAGCTATGGATTTTTTTACTTCGTAAAAAAATAAAGTAAACAAGTGCAGTTCCCCTTTGGCCCACCTTAACAAACTAACATCCACCGCAACTAGCCGTAATTCGCTGCAGTACAAGTGGCAGAGTGTTGATGTGGCTAGTTGGTTTCTTATTAACATTATTGTTTTTAATCGGTTATTGTCCCATAGCACATATACTCACGTGCGACGATCAGCGAAAAAGTAATACAGTAATGTGGTATAGAAGGAGTTGATCTTCCTCAGCTATCGATATCTAAAAGCCTTGTTGTGATACTACTTACTGAATAATTGCACCTTACTGGTCACTTTTCATTCTACTTTTGGTTGGAACATTGTCGGTGCAGAAAGATTGTTCGACCCTTAATTAAAAAAATTGCTTTGACTGCATTACTTTAAAGAAGGCAGTAATCCAAATAATACAATACAATCTGAAAATTGGTTTTGAGAACTGTACGTTTCTTAGAAATTCAGCTTTTAGTTATTTATATCTTTATTTGTATTGAGATGTTCTTCTAACATCTCCTTAAGAAAGGGTAATTATATTTTCCTAAATTAACTATATTTCAGTAATTGCGAGTTGTCGTTGATGTCCATCACTGATTGAGTTTGATAGTTCTTTGGGTATCACTAGGCTATATTAATGGGAGAGCATGTTCTAACCCAATAGGTTGTTGATAAATGCGGTGTGATTTTGGCCTGTGTGAATATTTGGTGTGTTTGCTCGACATCGCGATTTCCTCGATTCATTAAGTGCAGATGTCCGACGTCTACTGTCGTTATAGGATTCGTTGTGGTATGCAGATCAAATATTCTCGTTTAAACAACGGTAGATAGATCAAAGCAAACAGAAGGAAATACAAATTTTAAGACAGGAAATTTTACCAAAGAGTGACCAGAAAAGTAGGTTTCTTTGAAAAACGTACACATTTAACATGCCATTTAGCAGCAGAGAGGCTGAACCCTACAACTTTGTAGAGACCTTATTTTTGAAAATTAAGGGTTCCTACGAAGGCTGAAAAAAGAAGTTTTTGCTTTAATAATGAAAACTTCTTTAATTGACCAGATTTTTTCACAATCTGGTCACTACGCGTATGTCATTCAGCCTCTCTGCTGCTATAAATTAAACAGCCATTATAGATATTATCAATAATGAGTATTGGAGAACCACACTTAGCTAAATTAACTCTACTGCTGCTATGAATTAAACAGCCATTATAAATATTATCAATAATGAGTATTGGAGAACCACACTCAGCTAAATTAGCTCGAGAGCGACTAGAGGCAATTAAAAAATATCTACCCGTTCGTGATTCTGTTAAGCAACAATTACAATCGCGTCAGGAATATCAAGTTGAATTTGAAGAGGATACAAAAAAATTATTTAAATCTATCACTGAGACCACTAAAGGTATTCTACCTGTGTTGGAGAAAACCGCTGAAGAAACTGGAAAAATAGCAAGAAGAACTAAGAAAACAAAAGAAATTTTACGTGAACTTCCAGCCGAAATAGCTGCTGCGATGCCAGTCCCGGAAATACCTAAAGATGAAGATCAACCTGAAGGTGCTGAAGAAGAAGATGATGAAGCAGAAGGCGCTGAAGCACCAGCCCCTAAACCAAAATTAGCAGTTGAATTGATAGATAAATTTGATGAAGTAACTATTAAAACAATTAACAATATTGAAAACCTACAAGAATTAGCTGAATTTGCTGTGAATAATTTTAGTCAAAGAGGTAAATTAATGAAACCTGAATACGCTAAATATATTAAAGACATTGATCAATGGCAAAAATATTTATATCGCATACGCATGAATGTTCAACAAGCTAGAAATGATGATCCATCATATCGGATTTATAGTAATGAAATTGAAAAATTAAAACAATTAAGAAAACAAGAAGAAGAAATGGAAAGAAAAAAACGTAAAAGACAACAATCTCCAAAACCATTTGAGCGATCACTTCGTGATTATCCAGAATCATTCAAAACACCATCGAAACCAAGTAAAAAAGCATCACGACGAACAACACTACAATTTGAATTATCACCAATATCATCACCACATCTCAAATTTCCATCACCAGAGCAACCAATACCACGACTACAAACACTACTATAACGACAACAAGAAGAAGAAGAATCACAACAACCAGTCAAAATAACAGATGAAGAATATCAAGATCCTGGCGCAACTGGAAGTGGTTTAGGAAGTGGTCTTATTACTTGCCCCAATAACGTTCTTGCTGATGTCGATCGATTAGAAATTCTCATCGGAGGAAAACGAGCTGGTAATAATTCCCCAGAAATCATTAATGAAGTAGCTGATATTTGTAAACGATTATTTAGTGGCGGCATTATGGATATTAATGTATATCGGTCTCTTATTAATGAAATCGCCGACGATTATTATAGTGATTAAGTATGTAATTAGTGATAAAGTCACTTAATAATAATATGATCATACACAATACTCGTGGACCTACCATGGTCAGGGTAATAAACTCTCGATTACCGGTATACAAAACGACCTACGGAGATGGATTAGGTGATGTTATTCAGGGTCTGTTTAGAAGGATAGCCCCAAAAGCAATACCGATTGCAAAGCAGCTGGGAATGAAAGCTATTGATGTTGTTCGTGAAAAAGGTATAGGCGCTGTTGGTAATCTCGCTAGCAAAGCGTTTTCAGCAATTAAAGATAGACTATCACGATTAATACGCAGACCACAAACGACCCGACCTCAACCTGTGAAATTACCTAGCACTGAAGTGATGCCGCAAGTGTAAGTAAAATAATAAATCAAGCAGCTAATCAAAAACTAGCGGAGTTAGCTGATATCCCGATGTCGGAAAAGGAAAAAAATATAACCGCTAGTCTGATAGCAGGAAGTGGTCTTCGAGTTAGACGAAGACGATAATAATAAAGATGTTTAAGCGCATATCTGACCCCGCGTTTGACATGGACGCACCAGTTCTCAAAGATGAGTCTGTGCGTGATTATCAGTATTATTCTTACGACGCACGAATTCCAGATCAGCGTGGACGAATTGAACTACAGGTTCAGGATACAAGTAGATATTTCCTACCCGCTGAGGCATTTATTGAAGTAGAAGGTGAAATTTTAAATAACGCTGTTCATGCAGCACCAGTAGCATACGCCGCTGATGTTAGGGTTGGTTTTGTTAATAATGGTATTATGGCGTTATTTGATAGCGCTACGTACATGATTGACGGAAAAAATATTGAATCAATCCAGAAAGACGTTGATGTTGCCACAACAATACTAGGCCTTGCAAGATACAGCGACGATTACTCAAGATCAGCTGGTCCATCAATGATGTTTGTCAAGGATACTTCTGACCATCCTGACAGTAGAAATCAGGTTTTTCGACAACCAAATGATCGAGCTCCTGCTCCTGCTCCTGCTGCTATTGAAGATCTACCTTTTCCAAATCCAGAATTTAACTTAGGATTTACAGCACGTAGATCAATGTTAAGAGGCGATAGGAGAAGATTTTCATGTGCAATTCCACTGTCACATATCTTTGGATTCTGTAGAAATGTTAGAAAAGTCATTTTCGGAGCCAAACACACAGTTGTACTAGTACGAAAAGGCACAGACAATGATGCATTATGGAGACCCGTTGGTAATGAGGGTATAGTAATACTAACAAAATTTTCCCTGTGGATGCCAGTGATGACTCCGTCAATATCTGAAGAAGACCGGTTGTTATCTTTTATGAGTCAAGGCGGTAAATCAACGTTGTCATGGTTAACAATGACCACAGATATTATTCAGAGTGCAATTGATGGTTTATTTACGTGGCAGATAGCTTCTCAGCAAGGTGTTTCTGCACCAAGACATATATTTATTGCGTTTCAAAATATTGCACGAGTAAACTCGCAAACACATAGTCACATGATATTTGACCAACTCGGTGTTTCTGAGGTTTCATTAAGGATAAATGGACATCAAGAACCATCCGAGGATATATTACTGAATTTCGATCAAAATCATGTAGCACGTGCATATCATCGTCTTATGTCGTTCATGGGTCGTGATCAAAATATTGATACTGGTTTACAAATATCCAGCTAGATTTTACAACGCTGTATCCGATTTATTACTTTTCACTAGAACATTTAGATTTAACCAGACAATCTGTTGTAGATATTCATTTTCGAGCTCGTGTGACAATAGGAGCTATTGCAAATTACAGAGCAATTGCAGTTATACTCAGCGATAAATCGATGTTACTCGAAGGTGTTGGTGGACGAATGAGAGTTATTGATGCTCCAGTAGAAAACATGTAATTAGATCGTTCATAATATTAATAATGTCATATCATCACGTTAGTGTGAGCCTGACTCCTGGTCAGATTAAAAGGCTGCAATCAGCATCAAAAAATAACTGTGGAATAAAAATATCGCTAAAGCGAGAACAGATGACCGGTGCAAATAAACTATCGTTGACCGAGCGTCAGTTTAAAAACTTCAACGACGCTAAAAATCAAATAAAGGCGTCAAACTTAATCTTTCTGCGGGCGCCATCAAAGATATTGCTAAAACGGGTGGTATATTTCCACTTCTTGCAGCAATACCAGCATTAATAGCCGCTGCAGCCCCAGCTGTTGCAAAAGCAGCTGCATTAGGTGCCGTTGGAACTGCTGCTGGAATGGCGTTAAAGAAAGCAACCGGACAGGGAATTATGCACGCAGAAAATTTAAAAAAAAGATCACGACAAAAGCAACACGGAAGACGTCTAAGAGCACCAAACGTACCACAGCCGGGCCGTCTGAGATTATCAGGCCCAGCATACGGTCGGGGTCTAAGATTGCCAGGGACCCCACACTGGTACGGAAAGGGTCTAAGATTACCAGGGACAGTTTACTAATAACACCCATGTCCAATTTTGATTTACTTAATGCTGCTAAGCAATTAAAAATAAAAAATTTCAGAGGTGTTTTATGCGCGATCAATTACCTACCGTTGCAATGCAACATGAAACCGGTATTATTAATCTCGATAAAAATTCTGGCCCAGGCACGCACTGGGTCGCATATGCAATTGATCCACGTGGAATTATTTATTTCGATTCGTATGGATTAGCACCACCAAAAGAATTTTTAAAGTACGTTACCGGCGATATTCCAATCTGGTATTCAACGCTACCAACACAAAAAATAACTGATCCTCCAATATGCGGCCGTGAAACCCTCGCTATGCTTGATGCTGTATCAAAATCAACAGCACCGCCTCATAAAGTCGTACACGCGTTCACTACACTACGTCATAATACTTAAACTGATATCAGTAAATATAATGGTAGATATTTATGGAAGATCCTCAGGTAGAGCTCAGAAGTTTGATTTATCTAAATATGCAACCTTGATCAGCTCAGAAATGAAATCGATGATTTATTAAATATAACAAGTGTGGATCAAAATGAAGTCGTCGTTTTTCAGGACAAACAAGGACGATTAAAAACGAGTAACATACAACTACTAGATGTTCTTGTACGAATTCCAAACGCGGTTGTTAATAATGTCGTTACTTTCACTGATCATGGTAAAATACAGGATTCCGGTAAGTCGGTTAACGATTATGTTAAGAAAACTGGTGATGTATTTACCGGTGACATTATTATGTCAGGAAGAAAAATTACGTATCTTGGAGATCCAATCGCAGATACAGACGCAGCAACAAAAAAATACGTCGATGAGCAAGAATCCCAGTACGTGTCAGTGCGCGGTGGTATAATGCGTGCATTTCTCGACATGAATAATAATGGCATTAATAATCTCAGAACACCAGAAACAGATTTCGACGCTGCAACGAAGAAATACGTCGACGATAGGGAAATTCCAATAACTACTTCATTAACGACTATCAATGATGGAATTACTGCATTTAGAACTGAATATAATAATCACATACAAACATTTCTAAATTTTCGTAGAAATGTAAACAGATCTATTAATGACTTTTTTGGAAATCCACCAACTGTTATTATTAATCTCGCTGACATTAACGCAAGACTCAACGATATCATTAGTGGTATTCCTAACATTATTCAAAAAACTAATCTCGTTAAAATTCCTCACAAGCAGATCATTAATATCGTGTACACAGTCGCATCAGGAAAAGCAACATGGACACCGGAAAATAACACCCTTAAACATACCGCAGAGGTCACTGGTGTATACAGATTATCTATATTTTGTGCTGAAAAATTTACTATATTTACCACATTTACATGGCGTCATTCAACCGATAGTTTTTCTGGAACTGTGTCTATAGTGTTAAATAAAGATGTCGAGGAAACGTTTATGCTAATAGCGAATGATAAAAAGTTAACCGCAGCGACTTATTTGTGGTGTATTGAGTTTGTAGCTGAAACTCCCGAATTAGTTACTTAAATAAGTATAATGAATCAAGAATCATTTATCGACGTTCAACGTCACAGATACGCTCAAGTATGTGAGTGTCAAACCAAACTAAAAAATATCATCGACGATTACACGATAAAGGTAAAAAAATATCGTCGTCGTATGGTCGTTATTGATATAATGGTATACTCGGTTTCTGCTGTTATTGCTGGAACTGGATTATTACTATCAACAATAACGATGACAGCGCCTGCAGTTGTAACGATTATAGTTCAACGGCAACAACATGAGCAGGTATTTTCAGTATTATCTCTAAAAAAATATCTACGTGTACGAATGATAAACTAAACGAGTACGTGATGAAATTGCACACAGCAACAGCCGCATACACTAAATTATGCTCGTATATTTCAGCGTATCTCGGTGATGGTAAAATATCCGATGAGGAGTTCGTAACGATAATGAAAACCTACGATGAAGCGTTCATAATCGCTAGTGATAATAACGGAAAGATGGAGAATTAAATAATAACGATAATAATAATGTCAGAGTCGCAATTACTTCAGCAGATCGTAGCTAATACAACGCCGTCAAAAACTACTATGATATCATTAAGTTCAACCAATCCTGAATTTAGCGTTAATTTTCCGACTGCAATTCCAGCAAAGGAAATAGCATTAGCGCAATTACGAGTTTATTATAGTTGGCCTAATATTAGATCAAAACCGTTTGGTGGACAACAACCAAATAATTCACTGGTATTTGCGAATAAAAATAAACCGGATGGAACACCTGACTGGCAGGTTGTTGGAATTTCAACGGGCAGTTATCAAATAGAACAGATTAATGATGAATTTCAACGCAGAATTAAATCTATCACAGGGAAAGAATCTAAAATAGCGATCACTGTTCATGAACCAACACTATCAGCGGCGATTGAAATAAATTCTCCTGATTACCTCGTAGATATTTATCAGAGTTCGATTAGATACGTGTTAGGATGGCCTGAAGTCGCACCTGTTTATAATGGAGTTTCAAAACCAACTAAAAATGCGTTTAAAACGAGTGAAGAAAAATTCGTTAAAGATCCAGAATATCGATATATATACCCATGGGGGTATATAGTATTTGAATTTGATTCAAACGACGATAGATATTACTTTACCGATTTTGATGGTAAAAAGATCCCCAGGTTGAATAAAGCATTATTTATTGTTAACACAGACACCAGGACGAAGATTAGTAACTATACTGTTGATGTAAGATTTATTAAATATTTTTTAGATACTATTAAACCTGAATACGATAAAACGTTTAATGATTTAAGAAATTTACTTATTTCATTATCACAACATTATAATGAAAGTGTAAAGCAGCAAATAATTGAGTCAATAAAACACTTGAATGGTATCTTATTCGATTTATACATCGCCAATCGAAGTATTATAAACACCGCGACTAAATTCGATGGAAATTTTTACACAAATCCAGAATCTAAACAAGTATTTCTTAATCATTATAAAATAACAGAAAAAGATTTACGAACATTTGTTATACCAGATTTAAATAATGCTGAAATGAAGAAATCATTAAATGATCTTATTGAAGAATATTATCCGGGAGTAATTGAATCGTGGAAAAAAATAGCCCCACCACCGGTTATACTAAAACACAATAACAATCCCTTTGGTGTCGGTAGACATATATCGCCAGGCATTGTAAACATAACACCAACAATTGCAGTCAATCTGGTATGTGATGTTATTGAAGGTAGCTATCAGGTAGATCTTTCTAAATCTAGCCAGGCTCAGCAAGGGTATATATTATTCAGTTTTAGTCCGTTGGTCCCTCCAGGTTCGTTAATTGTATCAGAACCAATTAACCCCGTTTACCTGCGAGTTCATAATCCGTTATTATCAAGAATACACTTTAAACTCACAGACCAAAATAATAGAATTCTGGACACGAGAAATGAAGTCCTAAATATAAACCTGTATGTGAAATCATAATACGTTTTTATTATACAAAAAAAAAAATATCCGGATGTTTATTCTTTTGTTTACATAAAATCCGTGCACAATGAAATCTAGAAAGCTGTGGCTGCATATTGATTATTCCATAACAGCTGTGCGTAAAGGTATTTTAAGAACCGCTATATAACTAAATCAATATCCGCTGTTACGGCCCACGCATAGACTCAGTGTTATATAGAATTATATATATTTTGGAAACTATAAAATAACATTTTAGACAGAAAAATGTGGTTTTTGTTAAGAATATTGTAGTTTTTAGGAATGACTGACAAATTGTTAAGCTAAGGTTATTGGTAAACACATACTAACTTTTTCAATATGTATTTGTAACAAGGTCCGATAGCTCAGTTGATAGCGTGTAGAAACTCTCATCCGGAGGGTCATGGTTCGAAACCCAAGAAGGACAAATTGTCTGCGGGGGGCGATTTTATGCCAAGAATTATAATTTATTGGGGGCTTCAGCCACCCCCGTCTTCAGAGTACACCAATCCACTACGTCAACACGTGGTGGATTCACTTTTGTGAATAACCCATTGGTTGATCGTTATGGGTTGGTGTGCTGGCGTGAAGACGGCATTTCATCATCATCATCATCATATCATCTCATCAAAAATATACAGCGGGGGGTGATATGAGGTCGTGACCTTGTGACTTCACTAAAGGGGTACCCCACACAAGGGCCATTCCAAAAGACACAATCGCAAACTAAAAATAAACCTAATGAGATTCCAGGTCACAAAGACCAATCAGCCTTTGAGTTCTTAGAGTTTCGGTTACGGATATCTAGGAATTCTTGTAAGGCAATAAACAGAATCTGATTGGTCACTAAATAAAGACCTACACGTGTATAAACAACCCTCTGAGTTCTTAGAGTTTCGGTTACGGATATTTAGGAATTCTTTCGGGGGTAAACTAATAACACGTATAGACAACCCCTCTGAGCCTCTAAAGTTTCGGTTACGGATATTTAGGGGTCTCTTGGGGGTAAATGTCTAAACAAAGATTCGGAACCTCATTAGGTTTATCTGATACAACTATGGAATGGTAGACCGAATGTCACCCCGCGCTGTATATTTTTGTTTATTTTTATATTAAATATAAAAATAAATATATATAATGAACCAAGAAAACATTAATGATATTATTTCTGCGATTAAAAACTAAAACATAACGGAATAAAAATATCTGATAATCTCGACCCTCAGAAAATTATGTGCGATTTTGAATTACTGCAACAAAGAAAATTTGATAATAAATATACACTATCTTCAAACTACAGATTTATAAAATTAATTTATCAATCCATGCTTGAATCACTAGCTATAGTAAACGACAATCAAATAAAGCTATTTGCACCTCTTGCACGTTCGATCGAAAATATTAAATCCGAACTGTCTCACGAGTACGAAAGAAAAAAGATTGTGGATAATCGTGTAATGCAATTAAGAAAGATTATGCTATCTGATTCTGTCAATGCTGAGAGCAGCGACGGTGAAGGTGAACCCTTGACAGAGTCAGTGACTGTAATTATGGCTAAACAAAATCCTTGGGAAAATTGACAGAGTCGAACTATCTGTTTTTTGTTAGGAAGACAGAATTAGACATATTCAAATACTATCCACTGATCGTATGTTTTCGAAAATGCAGATCTAGTAATATTATCTGCAACGAATTTTACTGAAGGTGGTACTATGTCAAAATATTTGGCAGCAGAATTAATTGACTTGAACACAATTTCTTCACCATCTACATTTACAGATTTAACAGATCTTGCAAATCGTGCGCCGCCAGTGTTTCCGGATTTACAATTTTGACTCTGTGTAGTAATTCGTAGATTTTCAAGTGAGTTATCAAGCTTATTGCCGTTGATGTGGTCAACCACATATCCATCTTTGATTATTCCAAAAAAACACTCGTAGGTAAATCTATGTGAGTAATAATTTTTATTTCCTTTGGTATTAAACGCAAAATAACCAGTATTGGTAACACTACCTACTGGTTTTTTCAATCTGCAGTTTCTAATCACGCCATCACGAGATGCTTCATAATTGGTAAGGATTGGATGTGACACAAATTCGTTTTGTTTCATTTATATATAATACTATTTGTTTAAATCATTATTTTTTTTGAAAATCTAGCCAAATAATCTTCTTCGGTTTTTATAGGAGAGTCAGCGTTATTTTTTTTTTTTTTTTATCGTTTTAGTTCTCTGTATTTTTTACCACCGCATTGCGCACACAATTGAGTTTTTCCTCGCACTCCAGCACTACACACAATACACGGTTTTGGTCCTGTACTTCCATTTCTGACACATTGCATATGATAACTACAGTATTCATTCACGCATGATTTATTACAAGTAGAAGTATATCCAATTTTGAGCCAAGCACATTTGTTTTGTGTTTCAATCATATACAAAAGATTAATATTCAATTAAATATATACTTGCCTAATTATAATATGGAGGAATTATCCGTTATTGAACCTTCCCCTGCTAGATTTGACCTTGACAGACTATCAGAATATAAATTTAGTACTTCGATGCAGGATCTGGCATTAACGGCTGAGGATGTAACCGAACGTATTCGTGAAGCAAAAAAGGGAATTTCGTGACGATGGTGCAGTTCATGTATGGTCCACATTCAGAGTTGGAAATGTTACTAATATGATGAATGACAAACGAGGAAAAGTAATTATTAATCACCTTGATAATCAAAAATATTTTATTTTAATAAAATTTATTGTAAATACAGAAGAAGATATTTGGATTATTCGTGATAAGCGCGATCCCGTCCGTGTACAGCCCGGGGGTAATATTGTTCTTTTGAGTAATAAATCTAAACCCGGAATACTTACTGGCATTGATAAACCTTACTATATACAGAGTTATCCAGCAACTGCAGTTGTATATGGAATATTTCCGCTGAATGATAAACCTAATGTTGCGGATCTCAAACCGATGAAAATATCAAGAATAAACTGTGTAGCTGAACGAATTACAGAACATTTTACAAATGCGATACGTGGTAATGGTTTAACTGATTTAAGACGTAAAAAAATAAACACATGGGCAGAAACGGTTAAAGATGCTGGTGCATCTATTAAGGATGTTGCTGAACTAGAAAAGTTATTAAGATTTCCAATAACAATAAAAACACTAACCGGAGAGATATTATACGAACCAAAATATATAAAAAATGGAAACCCTATAACAATCGTTGATCATAATGCACATGCATGGACCTCAGCAGTAACAATATTTCCACGAGATAGAACGGTTAAATTTTATAACGGTGGCATCTTTGATTTTATTAAAAATATCAGCAAAAGCGACCCTGTATCCGTTTGGTTATTTCAGAGTTCGGAATATGATCATTGCGATCAGTTTGTAATGGTGATATTTACCGTACAGAATTTCTTCATGAAGAAATGGAACATCTTGCATTGAAATATACCTCTGATGATGTCATAGTTGGACAATTACTGAATAAC
>JAECUM010011343.1:0-62467 GCA_016617855.1 Megalonaias nervosa | reverse complement strand
TATTTCCCACATAATAAAGGAAGGTGGTTATATTTAATATGATATTTCCCACATAATAAATGAAGGTGGTTATATTTAATATGATATTTCCCACATAATAAAGGAAGGTGGTTATATTTAATATGATATTTCCCACATAATAAATGAAGATGGTTATATTTAATATTATGTTTCCCACATAATAAAGGAAGATGGTTATATTTAATATGATATTTCCCACATAATAAATGAAGGTGGTTATATTTAATATGATATTTCCCACATAATAAATGAAGGTGGTTATATTTATTATGATATTTCCCACATAAATAAATGAAGTTGGTTATATTTAATATTATGTTTCCCACATAATAAAGGAAGATGGTTATATTTAATATGATATTTCCCACATAATAAAGGAAGGTGGTTATATTTAATATGATATTTCTCACTGATTAAAGGAGGGTGATCATATTTAATATCATGTTTCCTACTGATTTAAGGATGGTATTCTTACTTAATATGATGCATTTTTACCCCTGATTGAAGAAGTGTGGTTGTATTTAATATGATGCTAGACATCACTATAAACTGCCCCACTGCAGACATCTTAGCGATATTTCTAAAATTGTTAAAGCTAAGTTAGAATCTCAATCACACACACTAATATGATGTTTCCCACTGATTGGAGGGAGGTGGTCATGTTCAATATGACATTTCCCATTGATTGACGGAAGTCCCACTGATTGAAGGAAGTTCTACTGATTGAAGGAAGTCTGATTGATTGCTGGAACATATTTAATGTTTCCTACTGAATGAAGGAGGGTAGTCATTGTTATGAGTCTATGTAAGTCTAACTAACAGAAAAGGGTGAAAACCAACAAGTTTTGTAAAATTCAAGAAATAATTTATTTCCCTAGAATACAAAGTTAAAATGAAAAACAAATAAACTTATGGTATTGCGAATGAAATCCCCCAAAATTAATCCTAGAATTACAGACACAAGTCGTAATAATAAGAATTCTGAACAAACTTGAGTGGAAATCCAAATTAAGTCCGATGCTGAAAGTGTTGATATGCCTGTTATGGCTCGTAAAGTGTTGATGTGCCAACAGTCTTTTGTTGGATCACAACAATACGATCCAAGAAGAAATCTTTATTTGAAATTTAAGTATAAATTCAAGTCTCAATTTCCAGAAATGTTATCAGGGCACTTTTATATTCCAGAGAAGAAATAATTTGAATAATTCCAAATCAAATATTATTCACAACAACGTGATTCTACTCAGATGTTAGAGCAGGAATGAATAATTTTTCCAGGGACAAGATTATATAGTCCTCTACTTGACTTTGGGTCATAATTAGCATTTTCTAAAAAAACCTCTTACCTAATGGAAAATAACCTTCTTGAAACTTCTTAATGTATACAAAATAAAATGTTAGTTATAATAAGTGTGTTACTAAAATTATAATATATAAAATGGACTGTGTCAGGTACACCAGGGGAATCCCGATAACCTGGACACAGACCCAGATAAACATGTTTACTTGTATTAATAATGACAATAGTATCAAACCCATACACATAGAGAATATTTTGGCTATGTATTAGTTGTTTACAGAATTAAAAAAATTGTAATTCAGGTGAAGTAGAAAATAAACTTGATTTTTGACATGGTTAAGTCCAGCATACAGTGTAAAATTATAATAGCATATAATGAAATTAAAAACCTAACTAACAAACAATGCAAATTAAATATACATAACATCATATTTAAAATGATGTTTCTCACTGATTGAAGGATGGTGGTCATATATAGAATTTACATGAATGAGTGGACAAAACTTTAGAATTCTGAATGCAATCCTGGGTCTGGAGGGTTTTGAAAATATAAATGCAGATATTTGGTTATTATGGCTCTCATGTCTCATTAAATTGTTATCATCATCATCATCATCATCATCATCATCATCATCATCATTAATATTATTATTATTATTATTATTATTATTATTATTCTTATTATTAATTTGTTTCAGGAGGCAGGGTGGTGGATTCTGGAAAGCAGGTCAGACTGGTTCACTAACAACATATGCCTCTGATGTTCTCCAGAAGTCAACAAAATCTCCAAGGGTATGTAAGACAGTCCAATACGATTGCTGCTCATATCTTTTGTTTTATGTCATTTTACTTGTAATTTAATTCTTAATTTAATGTTCTCAACTGTAAAAAAAAAATTGTGATTCTTTTTGGTTAATTTATATACAAAATATAAAATGGATTTTTTAAGAATCATTCAATTTCTGCAATGTCCTATTGTTCTGTTTCAACCATTTCTTGGCCTTTGTATTTGATCTTTGTATTCATTTATAGAGTGGGGTCAGAAATGTTCATTTTCATAAAGCGAGATAAAAATGACAGATAGCAAAATCTATCTATTCCACATTGATAAACTTTAATTGGTTTGTATGCTTGAAAGATTCTTTTTCATTTTGAATATTTTTTCCAGGGATCAAAGGGAAAGATGAAAATACTTGTGCTGAAGGATAAACCTTTGGGTATAACTTTTTTCACACTGTTTCTTGATGTCACAAGGACAATTTAATCAGTTCCTGTGAATGAACTATTTTTCATGGGGTACCAGTCTTCATGGGGTACCAATTTTTGTAGGGTGCACATTAAGTTTATTTTCTATCTTTTATGGGGTGCTAGTTTTCATATGGTACCAATTTCATGGATTTGTGGTATAAGCAATGAACTTAGAGTCCCAATGAAGTTAGAGGCCCAGTGAATTTAGAGGCCCACTAAAGAATATTCTTTTGTGACACCAGTAGGATCCATTCCCAGAATCCATCAATGAAAGCACAAACAAAAATGTACTTTCAGCAAAATCATGAAATTTTATACTCATAAAAATAATTAAATTTAAATTAAATTTTACACTCACAAAAGTAATTAAATTCAGATTATAACTGAAATGTAAGTCATTCACTTTTTACACTTATTCATGACATGACCTTGAATCAGATTGGCTAATATTGTCAACATTCTAGAAATTATATTTCTGACAGATTTTGATCAAAAAGTGTTATATTTATAATATTAAGATGCTAAGGAAGGTTGATCATGAGCATGATCTATCCATATTATGTAATCTTGCATCTGATTGGATATGCATATTATTATGGCAATGTTGCATCTGATTGGAAGATGCAGATTATTAGGGTAATGTTATATCTTATTAAATATGCATTTTATTAGGGTAATGTTGCATCGGATTGGATATGCATATTATTAGGGTAATCTTGTATCTGATTTAATATGCATACTATTAGGGTAAAGTTATGTCAGATTGGATATGTATTTATTAGGATAATGTTGTGTCAGATTGGATATGCATATTATTAGGGTAATCTTGTATCTGATTTAATATGCATACTATTAGGGTAAAGTTATGTCAGATTGGATATGCATATTTTTAGGGTAATGTTATG
This sequence comes from Megalonaias nervosa, assembly GCA_016617855.1. Classification (NCBI taxonomy): domain Eukaryota; kingdom Metazoa; phylum Mollusca; class Bivalvia; order Unionida; family Unionidae; genus Megalonaias; species Megalonaias nervosa. The sequence continues at coordinate 58,993 of JAECUM010011343.1, read as the reverse complement.
TCAGATTGGATATGCATATTATTAGGGTAATGTTGTATCTAATTGGATATGCATATTATTAGGGTAATGTTGTGTCAGATTGGATATGCTTATTATTAGGGTAATGTTGTATCTGATTGGATATGCATATTATTATGGTAATGTTGTATCTGATTGGATATGCATATTATTATGGGAATGTTTTATCTGATTGGATATGCATATTATTATGGTAATGTTGTATCTGATTGGATATGCATTTTATTAGGGTAATCTTGCATCTGATTGGATATGCATATTATTAGGGTAATCTTGCATCTGATTGGATATGCATATTATTAGGGTAATGTTGTGTCAGATTGTATCTGCGTATTATTAGGGTAATATTGTATCTGATTGGATCTGCATATTATTATGGTAATGTTGTATCTGATTGGATATGCATATTATTATGGTAATCTTGTATCTGATTGGATATGCATATTATTATGGTAATGTTGTATCTAATTGGATATGCATATTATTAGGGTAATCTTGCATCTGAGTGGTTGTTGTTGTTATTGTTCTTATGGGGTTTAACATCATTGTTCAGTAGAAGATAGGCTATATGTTGTGGCCAGTATAACTTGTAGAAGAAGAACCTGGGAAGATCCAGAAGGAACCACAAACCCATGGGAAGCTACTGGCAAGCTTTCTCACATACTCAAATTGGTCAAGCCTGAAACTCAAACCCACGCAGACAGAGTTGAGATGGCTGTGATCCATAACAGTGACCACTCAGCCACTCGGGGCCCCTGTATCTGTTTGGCTATGCTTGTTACTTCTCTGGAGACCAAACTGAAAAAAAGCAAAAATGTTAAATGTTTCTAATTTCATTTGAAACCCAACACATGTCAGCAATATGTAAGTTACTGATGATCCCAACAACACTTGTAATTGTGTGCAAGTCGGCGTAAACAATATGCATAAGTCACAAAAGAGGAATATTGTCCATGAATAGACTACTGTATGTACTATATTATACATTAAAGATATTATACATTAAAGATATTATACATTTAAGATATTCCTGAGAGAAGCAGTCAGCCAGGGACCATGGCCTTCATTGCCCAGAAGGGCTTCTCCACCCCTAGAGACAAACCAAAGGGGGCCAAGTGTGGACAGTGTGAGGAACGTCCTGCAGCTGTGGTAAGTGTGAGACATGTTCTCAGTATATAGATAACAAAAAACAGATCTTCCAAGAAAGTATCAACATATTGGGATCAAGAAGTCAAAGATTAAGGTCACTGTGACTGAAGGAAGAAAAATTACTTCTGCACAACGAAATGCCATACCCTGTATACCATACCAGGGTATGGCATGCAGCCTTGTGGGTGACCATGAGACTGTACAACATCAATGCCAACCTCATCACAGTAATAGAGCACCTCTATGACAAGGCCACCGGTGCAGTATACTTCAATGGCAGCATAGCGGACTGGTTCAGAACGATAGTTGGAGTCAGACAAGGCTGTCTGCTCTCTCCCACACTATTCAACATCTTTCTGGAGAAAATCATGGCTGACATGCTTGAAAAGCATGAAGGGACAGTCAGCATTGGAGGCAGAACAGTCACCAACTTACGTTTTGCCGACGACATTGATGGACTCGCAGGAAATGAGCAAGAATTATCTAGCTTAGTAGAGAGCCTCAACAAAACTTCTGCAGCCTACGGCATGGAAATCAGTGCAGAGAAGACCAAACTGATGACCAACAACAACAAGGGCATCAGCACTTACATCAGGGTCAAAGGTACGAAGCTAGAAACAGTCCACAGCTTCAAGTATTTGGGGGCAGTTGTAACAGATGAAGGATCAAAGCCTGAAGTACTCTCCAGGATTGCGCAGACAACAGCAGTACTGACAAAACTGATGCCCATCTGGAACAACAAGAACATCACACTCATTCAAAGGTCAGACTGATGGCACTCAGTGGTGATCTCCATATTTCTCTACGCCTGTGAATCATGGCCCATAACAGCTGACTTAGAGAAAAGTATACAGGCCACAGAGATGAGATGCTTCCGAAAGATCCTCGGCATCTCATACAAAGACCATGTCACCAATGAAGAAATACGGCAAAGGATCAGAAAAGCCATTGGGTCTCACAAAGACCTCCTGACCACAGTGAAAAAACGTAAATTGCAGTGGTATGGGCATGTCTCATGATCATCAGGACTTGCCAAGACCATCCTGCAAGGCACTGTACAAGGAAGAAGAAAGAGAGGCAGGCAGAGAAAGAGGTGGGAAGACAACATTAGAGAGTGGACAGGCTTCACATTAAGTGACTCATTGAGAAAGATGGAAAATCGAGAGGAATGGAGGAAGCTGGTTGTTCGGTCTTGTGCGGTGCCCCAACGGTCTACCAGACTACAGGACTGATGATGATGATGATGACAATGAAATCAGTTGAGCAACATAAACCTTGACTAGACTTTATGGATGACTTTTATTTGGAATAAGGAAGAAGCCCATTAATTAATTGGGGAGTGTATCAAATTACAACGGTCAAGGTCATTGTGACTGAAAAAAGAATGGTTTCCCCACAATAATGCTAGTTTTACATGACATACATGGTCCATACTTTATTGCTGACTTCTTCTTGGGGTAAGGGAGAAGCCTGTCAGTTTTGGAGTTGAAAGATCAAAAGATGAAAGTCAATGTGACTGAATGATGAAAATAATGGTTTCTGAAAAATAACGTCAGTTTTTCATCACATATCTGAGCTAATATTTGGACGCCATTCACTTGGAGTAAGGTAAAAGCTGATTGATTTGAGGATTACAGGTCAAATGTCAAGGTCAGTGACTGACTTACTAGGAGTAAGTGACTGAAGTTTTTGAGCTCATCCACCATGAATGTGTAAAATATTTGTTGTGAATTTCCTACAAACAATTTCTTCAATGTGATCGTGGCAATGGATGGAGACAGTGTACAAGATGTTGTTAAGTGTACAATGCAGAATGGTGCCCCCCCAAAAAAGACACCAAATTAGTACTTATATTCTTGTTAAGTACTATCTGTATTACATTATATGTGTAGTTTGCTTCCCTTTGGTTTAATTTTAATCATAAATATGCTAAACAAAACAATTTTTAGTTTTCCTTAAGTAACTTTCTAAAGCAATTTCAGCTTTTACAACTTTCCGTCTCTTGATCCAATATTTCATACAAAAGCTTGTTGCAAAATTCATACATTTTGTGATGTCTTTACTTTACATTTTTGCATGTATATATGTTAATAGAATTTTTGCCATTGATAATGTCTGATTTATTGGCGAAGTGAAAAATATATGTGTACTTGGTCTAAACTAGCTACTCTCCTCTGAGAGCCTGATTCAGGCAGATAAAGAAACATAAAAATTGATAGGTGATTTTAATCCGTAGATAAAAAAGCGAGTAATTAGATATATTAAGTGAGGCAAAATCAATGACTTTTAAGATACGAGTTATCTTAGGACATAATTTTGAAGTGTAGATGTAGATTTGCTTTATCTTTCTCTCTCAGTTTTAAAAATTTAGATGGAGGGTAGAGTTTGGCAGTTTGTGATGAATTGAGTGGCTGATTATGGCTGTTAAAAGTATCAGACTAGCTTGGAGCTGGGGGGAACTTGTCAGGGAAACATCTGAGCTAACTGGAAACAATATTCTTTACTGAGGTGGTTTTCTTCAGTGCAGGTAGATTTTTCAAAAGGACATTTTCATGACCAGCAGTGATCCAATTTACTTAATAAAATCTTCAAATGTCCATAAATTGAATGTACGTGACCTTTTATTTCAGTCATGTCTGCAGTGTACTGAGGATTATTGTGCCGGGTGTTTTGCCTCCTTTCACCTGAAAGGAGCACTAAAGAAACACAGATCTGTCCCCATTTCTGTAAGTTAACCTTCTGAGAATATTACCGTTTAACATCTTTGTTAATTCTCCAAAATTGAAAAAGACTATATTATGATATTTAGTCATTAATTGGCAAATATTTTATGTTGCAATTATGCTACACATTTTTGCAATAATTGCATGATGCAGCTAATTAGTGGTAAAATGTTTTCTCAAATTCTAGATTTTTATGTATGGCGTTTCACTTAATTTGTTTTAGCTGTAAATTCCTTTCTCTAGACGATAATATCGTACAGTATCTATCTTGCTTCCTGTTTAAATTGACTTGTGTCTGTGTTGTTTCAGGCAACAGGACCGAGGCAGTGTTTTGCTTCACCCCGACCAACACCACCTCACTCTGAAAGGTTAGATATGTTGTACTCCAGTCTCAGACATTCTTTGTTGTTGTTGGTGTTATTTCAATGCTTTTTGTACTGCATTGGCTTGGTATTTGGCTGAATTACAACACTTTACACCATACACCATCTCTACAAACTGTCTCATCAGTATTGCTCAGTGAGGACATGTATATATATATATATATATATATATATATATATATATATATATATATATGTATGTATGTATATATATAATAAGTGAGGAATAATTTAACTAGCGATGGGCTTGTGTGTGTTTGAATTAAGCAATGGCTGGACTGATAGAGATACAAATTTAAGAATTATTAAATTCAATCAGCCACTGGCCACTGATTGACCAATGGCAACGTTTGACCAGTAATAACCAGTAAGCAAATTTCTATTACTGTAAGTGCAAACTAACTGAACTTGATGTTCCATTGTAAAAATGGAAATCAATTTTGTAATTAACTATTTTGTAAATTGTTATTATTATTATTATTAATCATATTTCTTATTAAATTAAATTATCAAGGAAGCTTATGTATCAGTTTGTCTTTTCCAATCTATCAATGTACATGTATATCAATGTATCTGTATGTTTGAAAGAAAATGAATAGAGGTGCTTTAGGTTATCTCCCATGTACATGCAGTAGGTTACCTCCCATATGTGAAGAATTTATGGTATTCTATGACAATGTCAGATGTATGAGGTGCATGTAAATAATTCAGTCAATGAAATCAAATTGAATATGTCAATGAAAGCAATTACTTAAGTAACATAATCCAGATAGAGTTATTAGAGGATGTTCTGTGTACATGTACATCCAGTTAATTATGTTATCTTCACTTGACCCTCAACATAAACCAAAAATACCTACTTTCCTATAGCCAACAACTTGTATGTAGTTGAAAGAATTCACTGCATCATGGAGAACAGTATTTAGATACCACTGCTGCACAGAAACATTTTGGAAAATCTGGTAAAAAAAGTGAAGTTTCTGGACAGTCAGATATTTTGCTTGCTATGCAAAAATAGTTGTCTGTAATAAGTAGAGAGAATATTTTGGGACTTTTTAAATTACTTGCCATACATTTGTCTTGATTACCTTTCTTTGTATTTATTGTTTTTCTTCTATTTTCTTGTAAAATGTTCCATGTTTTGACAAAATATGTAATCTCATCTTGCATATTTGTTTATAATCATTTCATAGATGCATTTTGGAGGGACAGATGGAGGTTAAATTCTTACAAAGCCCATGAGTGATCTCAGTCTTTGTGGAATAAAGCAACCAAAATTCCTTCTTTATTTGGATGCCACTTTATTGCTTGTTGACACTCCCATTTGAAGCTGTTACCCATTTAAAGCCAAGTCCACTGCACATTTAATTGATCATATAATCTGATGTTTACTTTATTTATATGCTGTTCAAGCATAGTTATGGTGGGTATATGGAGTCACAGCTTGACAGTCTGCCAAGACATTGTTCCTAATAAAAAATGGAATCTGTGTGATTAGCGATGTAAGAACTATTTCTGTTTATTGATGTAAATTGTATTTATCCACCCATCTGTCAATCACACATTTCTCTGATTAATATCTTTCAAACTATCTGAGACATCTGTATGAAATTTAGTATGCATTTAGTATGCATTAATATTGTGACATGTTTGTATCCAGTATACAGTTTGACTTGGTCTGATTAGTACTTTTAGAATTATCTTCCTCTGCTTGATGATTGTATTTACACATCCTATCCCCTTAACCTTATGAGGTATGGTTATGTCTCATGAATAGACAGTGTGTATTATATATAGTCATTACTCATGATTAGACAATGTGTACTATATATGGTTATGTCTCATGAATAGACAGTCTGTACTATATATGGTCATGTCTCATGAATAGACAGTGTGTTCTGTATATGGTCATGTCACATTGAAGAGACAGTCTGTATTATATATGGTCATGTCTTATGAATAGACAGTCTGTACTATATATGGTCATGTTTCATGAATACACAGTGTGTACTATCAAATTACAGGCTCTTCCTGATCAGCATGTTAAAAGATATCTCCATTTTGGAAATAGTTGCATCCATCCAGCTCTAAATCATACTCTTGACAGTTAATATCTTCCAAACCATTTGAGATATTTTTATGGAACTTGGTGAACATGCATTTGCATTATGTCAAGAGTTTGTGTTATATATAAAAGTGGATTATGTTGTGTTATATATAAAAGTGGATTATGTCAAATTATTACTTGTAGAGTGAGGTATTCCATATGTTACATGTAGAGTGGGTATGCCATATGTTACAAGTAAGTGAGGTATTCCATAAGTTATGTGTATAGTGGAGTATTATGTGTATTCTTGCTTACTTACTGATCAAGATAGTTGTTTTATATTTCAGAAAGTCTGAACAACTGTCAGCAAATGGAGCTACCAGCCCGTATACACCCAACATCACAGATAACAGGGTGAATATTTTGATTCACTTTTATTTTTTTTTTGTAGCAATTTTTATGGAGTTCATGGTCATTATAAACCATCAAATAATGTACCATCATAAATATACAAACATAATGTACCATCATAATGTACCACCATAAGTGTACCATCATAATATACCATCATACATATGCCATCATTGTGTACTATCATAAATACACCATCAGAAATGTACCATAAATTTACCATCATGAATGTCATTTCTGTAAGAGGCACTGAATCAGGAATTAAAATATCTAAGTACTGCTGAATATGTACTGTTTTACTAAAAATGACAATTGATGTCCTCAAATAAAAATGAATTCACAGTATGCAAATATAAAGCAGAGACACATGTTTAATGTAGCTGTGAATTGGACCAATACATGTATGCCAGAAAATTCACAAAGCTAATGCAAAGCAGTAGCACATGTCTAAGCCAGCCATGGTCAAAACATGACCAAAACGCTTAGGTCAGTAAAGGCAATATCCTAATGCATAGCAGTAGCACTTGCGTAATGCAGCAATGGATGGGGCCAAGCCATGGATGGGACCAAGCCATGGATGGTGCCAAGATACTTAGGTTAGATTAGGCAGTGTACAACACTGTGGCACATGTCAATTGCAGTCTTGGATGGGGCCAAGACAATTAGTCAGACAATGCAGTATACAAGTACAGGTACATGTCTAATGCAGCCATGGATGGGGTCAAGTCCAAGAGACTTGGATCAGACAAGGCAGTACACAAGTAGTGGCACAATCATGTGGTATGTTGTCTAATGCAGCCAAGACAGTATCAGGCACTGAAGTGTAATGACCCTAACCATGATTGCATTAAACAAGTACCACTACTTAGCCTACTGCCTTTCTTAGCCTAAGTCTCTTGGTTCTTGCCCCATCCATGACTGCATTAGACACATCTTGTATGACCTAAGTGTCTTGGCTGCACTAGACAACATACCACATGTGCCACTACTTGTGATGGCAGTATCCTGATGCAAAACAGTGGTACTTGGCTAATGTGGCCATGGATGGGATGGAAACACTTTGGTCAGTGAAGGCAGTATCCCCTGATGCAAAGCAGTGGTACTTGGCTAATGTAGCCATGGATGGGATGGAAACACTTTGGTCAGTGAAGGCAGTTACCTGATGCAAAGCAGTGGGCTTGTCCACAGCAGCCATGAACAGGACAAAAGCACTTGGGTCATACAAGACAGTAAGCCAGTATTTTAGAGGTGTCAAAATGTGTGAATGAAATTAACATAGATGTAAATTTTACAAGACTGTGGAATGTTTTAGTACCAGATAATTAGATACCATATTTACCTATGTTTAACACCCTCAGCTGAAGCCAGTGTTGACCCAGATTTGTCTTCCCATAATGCATTAGAATATTATGCCTGAAGATCATAATGCCTTTGTCTTCTTTCAAGACAACTGTTTTTTGGACTGTTACAACCATATTCTTGATATCTAAAAATGATAAGAACACAACTTGTTCAAGCATCTTTCTCAGAAGCTAAAAGCAAATGTAAATATTGTAGATTATATAGCAGATTGTGACATAGTCTGTATTTTCAATGTTATAAATGCATTGAAGGAATTTAAAATGTTAGAATTTTCCAGTTTGAAATTTTAAAAAATTACTATGTCGTAAAGTGTTGGGACAAGGATTCATCAATACTTTCAAACGTTTTAGCCTGACACACAATGCTTGATGGTGCTGTGAAGCTGTATGCATAGCTTGTGATACTCAGAGAGATATACACAGCACATTCTGTAATATAAATACTATATTGTCTCAGAAGATCATTAAGATAAAACTTAAATACATAAATACATGTCATATTAAAACACCAATGTTTTCATTTTAAATATCAAATAAATATTTCATTGCAGATAAATCACATGGTTTTTCTTGTCATCATTTTGTCGAAAGTTCACACCTACAAAAAGCAGGCGTGGGTTCTTCGTACAAAAGTTTATTCTGGGTATCATGTTCTAGATGTTCTCAAGTTGAGAATGATACTAGAATGCATATCTATTTCAAGAACAGTACAGTAGTCCCCCTCTCATGCGGCCACCCCTTCTGCAACGGGAAAGTGGCCTTATAAGACGGATGGCCTTTCCAGAGGGGGAATAAATTTTTTGTGAGAAGTATATGTAACGTACGCAGTAAGAATGCTACATTCTTCAAAGCATTTAATATCTTTGTTTAAAAGTAACAATAATTATTAAAAGGTTCTTCTTGTTATAATAATAGACTTATTTCAACTGAATATGCATTAATAGTTCTTATTCTTGGCATAAGCTTGATATGCGAGCGGGTGTTGTTGTCATGCACATTGCAAAACCATTCAAAAACGTCATTTAAATCTTGGTACATAATTCTCTTTCCATTTGCTCCATTTTCCCACTGCTGCTGAATAACCTCCTTATCGGTTACGATGTTGTTTATTCAAGTCTTTTCAACATAAAACTGTTTTATTTGAGTCTTTTCTACCTAAAATTGTTTGGCAAGTTCCCCCTCCCCACCTCACCCGATGTCGAGTAGAATAGCCGACTTTTTTCTAAAATAATCGTCTCCATTTACATGTTAATGTTTGGTAATGATTTATTCGGATGTTGCTAACTGTATGCGATTTAATTATGCAGACGAAACTTTTGCAGAGCAGACGAAATGCCTTCTTCATAAAGGAATGTGTTGTCACGTGATTTTTCGGTCTTTGTCTGGTACCCTGCTTTGTTCAAGGCTAATTTCTCTATGTGTGTGTCTGCAAAAATCTATTTTTAGACTATGCTGACCCTGTTATGATCTTGACAATTATGTCCAGTTGTAATCATCAGTATTGCAAACTACAAGACTGATAAAACAACTTTTCTGCATTTAAACAAAATGCCATGTGTTTTTTAAAGGTAGCGATCTTGTCACGTGATTCATTAGTTGCAGTCTGGTACCCTATTTGTGTTTACATTTCTTTACACTAAGGGAGAGAAGCCAAAATGGCTTTGATATGTACACAGATTTGATCTGAACAATAGCACCTTGCGGCCGTTAGGATTTGTAATCTTGACAATTATTGTCAGTTGTAATAGCCACTAATTATGAAAATGAACAAGCTCAACATCTTACTAAGGGAAGCCATAAAGGCTATCAAACCATTTTCCTGCTGACTTGTGTATTGTACATCAATACCGCCACTTCTCAGCCGTTACTACTGTTCAATAATTGTAATCTTAACAATTATCAGAGTGACTAAACCGGATATCTCATGATAACACAGCAGTAAGGCTAATTGGATTACATGTACTTACCTTTTTGTATGGATTAAAGTTTGATTCTTTCTTGTCTTTATGGAATAAATGTGACTTCTCGTGAGGCGTAAATGATATAATATTAACCTTAGTGGTACATGTACTTTAGTCAACTCTTCTTTCAGTAATGAAAACCTGACATCGAGAAACAGAAATCGGATTACTTAACACACGTTATGAATAAAATTGGTTCTGGATACATATTACAAAATAAAATGCGGCCGCTTGTGAGGGGTAAATGTTATATTTTTGCACTAATATGCTGGCCGCTGGTCGCATTAGCAGGGTGGCCTTTCGTAAAGGGTACTTTTGAACACAAATTCGTTGGTGCCGTTGGATTCTGGCCGTAAGAAGCGGGTGGCCGCTGGTCAGGGGGGCCATTTAAGAGGGGGACTACTGTACTGAAATTCAGTTTTTACATTAGAGCTTACAATTTATTAAAATATTTGCTTTGGCATAACTTTTTTATAAAAAGATCATATTTTGAGTTAACCTTTTACCTCATAGTGTCTGTTATTATGTAGACTGATGAGATATTTGTGCAAAAGCTAGACAGTGCAGTGTGCATAAATAGGAAACCTTTTACCTAAATGTCTCTAATCAAATAGGCATGCCTGGAAAATTTACAGCAATGTAGTGTATGTTAAGTTCAACCTAAATTTGAACTATTTTACCTTTCTTGTACATACATGTATTTGTTTTCTATAGATCTGTTTAAGAGCAAAATCTTATCTTTTTTATAGTTGCATTATTTTTCGGCAAAGAACATTTATATGATTTAAAATCTTGAGAGAACTCATTCACCATCAAATCATTGAATCTGTCAGACCAACCTCATTCACCATCAGATCATTGAATCTGTCAGACCAACCTCATTCACCATCAGATCATAGAATCTGTCAGACCAACCTCATTCACCATCAGATCATAGAATCTGTCAGACCAACCTCATTCACCATCAGATCATAGAATCTGTCAGACCAACCTCATTCACCATCAAATCATTGAATCTGTCAGACCAACCTCATTCACCATCAAATCATTGAATCTGTCAGACCAACCTCATTCACCATCAAATCATTGAATCTGTCAGACCAACTGTTCATGGTTTCTAAATCTACCAGTACACTGCCTGTATCTGTATAGCTAAATCATCAGAATTTGATAAATTATCAAAAAATAGTGATGCCTTCATTAATACTAGAACCTAATCGGACTTATTGAAGCCTTTATAGTGCTGTATGAAATCTACGGCCTTCATTTTTGGAGATTGGAGAATCTGACCCAGGTCCTTTAAATAGCAGATTATGACTATCTTAAATAGCAACCATGTGATGTGACCTAATGGTCATTTACCTCAATGCCTATAATTTCTATTAGGGGGTTTTCCTCAAAGTTGGTGCAATAAAAACCAGCACAAAATAGTTGATGTTTACTGCAGGCATGAAAAGACACTTCAGTGTGGATGGTGCACAGACATCCAAACATGCTTCTATGTGACTTGGATTGAAGCATCTGATAGCACATTACAGAAAATGTGGTAGAGATATTTCAAATGCACTTCTCTGAGGTAGAGGGCAAGTCTGAATCTTAAATGATTCAGTGCTTAGTCTTATATGATTCAAAGCCAGTTGTATAATGTAGTTTTATGTGATTCAAAGCTAGGTTGTTTCTTGTAGTTTTATATGATTCAAAGTCAGCATCTTGTATGATTCAAAGTATGAGTCTTATGTGATGCAAAGCTAGGTTGTATACTGTAATCTTATTTGATTCAAGGCCAGGTTGTATACTGTAATCTTACTTGATTCAAGGCCAGGTTGTATACTGTAATCTTATTTGATACAAGGCCAGGTTGTATACTGTCATCTTATTTGATTCAAGGCCAGGTTGTATACTGTAATCTTATTTGATTCAAGGCCAGGTTGTATACTGTAATCTTATTTGATACAAGGCCAGGTTGTATACTGTAATCTTATTTGATTCAAGGCCAGGTTGTATACTGTAATCTTATTTGATTCAAGGCAAGGTTGTATACTGTAATCTTATTTGATGCAAGGCCAGGTTGTATACTGTAATCTTATTTGATTCAAGGCCAGGTTGTATACTGTAATCTTATTTGATACAAGGCCAGGTTGTATACTGTAATCTGACTTGATTCAAGGCCAGGTTGTATACTGTAATCTTATTTGATTCAAGGCCAGGTTGTATACTGTAATCTTATTTGATTCAAGGCCAGGTTGTATACTGTAATCTTATTTGATTCAAGGCCAGGTTGTATACTGTAATCTTATTTGATTCAAGGCCAGGTTGTATACTGTAATCTTATTTGATTCAAGGCCAGGTTGTATACTGTAATCTTATTTGATTCAAGGCCAGGTTGTATACTGTAATCTTACTTGATTCAAGGCCAGGTTGTATACCGTAGCCTTAAAGTCTTAAGTGAGATGATCAGCATAGATCCTGATCTGCTGATCCTATTGCAACAGTCATATCTGGGTCTTCAAAGAATTCAGTTGGTACATATGTGCAAAACAAATATGTCCTCTGTACCATCTGCCTGCTACATGCAAATTAAATGTGTGCTGTAATGGATATATATCAAGAGAGTGCAGAATTGAGCCTGTTGTTGGTATATAGAATACTGAACCAGGCCTATCATTAGTATATAGAATACTGAGTCAGGCCTATCATTATTATATAGAATACTGAGTCAGGCCTATCATTATTATATAGAATACTGAGTCAGGCCTATCATTAGTATATAGAATACTGAACCAGGCCTATCAATAGTATGTAGAATACTGAGTCAGGCCTATCAATAGTATGTAGAATACTGAGTTAAGCCTATCATTGGTATTTAGAATGCTAAGCCAGGCCTATCATTAGTATATAGAATACTGAACCAGGCCTATCATTAGTATATAGAATACTGAGCCAGGTCTATTAATAGCATATAGAATACTGAGCTAGGCCTATCATTGGTATTTAGAATGCTGAGCCAGGCCTATCATTAGTATATATAATACTGAACCAGGCCTATCAGTAGTATATAGAATACTGAGCCAGGCCTATCATTAGTATGTAGATTTACTGAGCTAGGCCTATCATTGGTGTTTAGAATGCTGAGCCAGGCCTATCATTAGTATATAGAATACTGAACCAGGCCTATCATTAGTATATAGAATACTGAGCCAGGCCTATTAATAGTATATAGAATACTGAGCTAGGCCTATCATTGGTATTTAGAATACTGAGCCAGGCCTATCAATAGTATGTAGAATACTGAGCCAGGCCTATCATTAGTATATAGAATACTGAGCCAGGCCTATCAATAGTATGTAGAATACTGAGCTAGGCCTATCATTGGTATTTAGAATACTGAGTCAGGCCTATCATTAGTATGTAGAATACTGAGCCAGGCCTATCATTAGTATATAGAATACTGAGTCAGGCCTATCATTAGTATGTAGAATACTGAGCCAGGCCTATCATTAGTATATAGAATACTGAGTCAGGCCTATCATTAGTATGTAGATTTACTGAGCTAGGCCTATCATTGGTATTTAGAATGCTGAGCCAGGCCTATCATTAGTATGTAGAATACTGAGCCAGGCCTATCATTAGTATAAAAAATATTGAGCTAGGAATATCATTAGTATATAAAATACTGAGTCACGCCTATCATTGGTATTAAGAATGCTGAACCACGCCCATTATTGGTGTTTAGAATGCTGAGCCAGGCCTATCATTAGTATTTAGAATGCTGAGCCAGGCCAATCATTTGGTATATGGAATACTGAGCCAGGCCTATCACTGGTATATAGAATATTGAGCCAGGCCTATCAAATAGTATATAGAATACTGAGCCAGGCCTATCATTTAGTATATAGAATACTGAGTCAGGCCTATCATTATTATATTAAATACTGAGCTAGGCCTATCATTAGTATGTAGAATGCTGAGCCAGGCCTATCATTAGTATATTGAATACTGAGCTAGGCCTATCATTGGTATTTAGAATACTGAACCAGGCCTATCATTAGTATATAGAATAATGAGCCAGGCCTATCATTAGTGTACAGAATACTGAGCTAGGCCTATCATTGGTATTTAGAATACTGAGCCAGGCCTATCATTAGTATATAGAATAATGAGCCAGGCCTATCATTAGTATATAGAATAATGAGCCAGGCATATCATTAGTATATAGAATACTGAGCCAGGAATATCATTAGTATATAGAATCCTGAGCCAGGCCTGTCATTGGTATTTAGAATGCTGTGCTAGGCCTATCATTAGTAATTTAGAATGTTGAGCCAAGCCTATCATTTAGTATATGGAATTCTGAGCCAGGCCTATCACTGGTATATAGAATACCGAGTCAGGCCTATCAGTGGTATATAGAATACTGAGCCAGGCTTATCATTAGTAAATAGAATACTGAGCCAGGCCTCTCACTGGTATATAGAATACTGAGACAGGCCTATCACTGGTATATGGAATACTGAGTCAGACCTATCACTGGTTTTTAGAATATTGAGCCAGGCCTATAACTGATATATAGAATACTGAGTCAGGCATATCACTGGCATATAGAATAATGAGCCAGGACTATCAGTAGTATATAGAATACTGAGCCAGGCCTATCATTGGTATATATAATTCTGAGCCAGGTATATCATTGGTATATAATGTGTGATAAAAAGGGCTAGGTGTTGTTTCTAGGATGACTTAGAATGGGGTCTGGGCCCATCATTTGGGAAAAATTTCAACAAATTGGGAACAAAAAAATTTCATGAATAAAGGGTTAAAATTAATATGAAGAGTCTGCATATATTTTCATCTGAACAGATGGATGGATGCATGGACAGACAGACAGATGGATGGACAGATGAACAGACAGACAGATAGATACATCTTCATTTACAATGTATACTTTGCCTTTTGTTATTTATAAGATTATTTTACAACTTTGTAGATTGGTAGAAATGGCCCTGAGGGTGCCAGTGGATCATTTGATGGGAATGACCCATTACATGAGGAGTACAGTGAGGAGGAGAGTGCAGCTTCATTTCAAGAAGCTCTTCTAGCTTGGAGAGGTGAACAGTCCAATGTGGCTGCAAGGAATCTTCCTCGTCAAAGTCCAAGGGTGGTTTACTCTCCAGTTCGGACACCAGGTAAAATGAAAACTATATTATTATGACAGAATCAAACATTAAAGGTCTTTCAAGTCTGTGAGGGACTCCAGAGACTTGAGTTTCCTGCATGTTCCATTGCATGAAGCCATTGAGAATGCAAAAATCCCATTGTCATTGGATGTTGGTACCTATTTATAGCTATAACATGCATGAGATAGCTAATAACAAGATTTTTCTGTGATAATGTTTGCATGTATGGTAATGTTTAAGTAACAGATCAATAAAAAGTTTTACCATTTTCAGTTCATGAAATAAAAACATGTAGAAACCTTGTTTAGTGTTACTGAAAGCGCATTTGATAGTCTCTATAAAGGTTTACAATTGCAATGACCATTTTAGGAGTGTAATTTTTCTTAGAATTGTTGCATACATATTGTTGGACTGGGGCCAAGTTTTTATTATGAAATTACTGAGGATTAGTAAACTAGTCCGTGATACAGCAAAAATGGCTGTCATTTATCATTGCAAAGCTTGCAGAGACTGTCAAATGCTGTTTAAAGTATTACTAAATGTGGCATCCATATTTTTGTACTTCTTAAATAGAAAAGGGTGGCCTATTTCATTGTAGCATGTCTTTTTTATTACTCAGACATTTCCACATGAACAAAATTAACATGAAATAATATAATTATTACCTAATCTAAAGCTTTTTATAGGTTGACTGGATGAAAGTTTACTGAAGTTTATATCAGTGATGGTCAGGACAGAACCTGGAACCATAGCATTCTGATCTTCAACCCAATGTGCCTTGTAGCAAATCATCTTTAGATCTGTCTTATAGCTTGAAAGTGTGTACAGCTTATATTTAGATCTGGCTTATAGTTGAATGCATGAACAGCTCATGTTTATACTATCTTCTTGCTTGAAAGTGTGAGAAACTCAGGTTTAGATCTGTTAAATACTTGTACCTTAGAAAAAGAATTCAATTTTCATTAGAAAACTTCAAAATATCATCTGTCACTGTAACCATCCAACTGTTACACCATTTTTATAAACTGCCTTTGGAGCATTTTATCAATCTGTACATCTCTTCCATTTTTGCTGTTTGATTTCTGCACAGTAATTCAATTTGTCCAGAATCTACTGTTACCGGATTTGGTAAGTAGCTTTCACTGGGGCAAGGAAAAAACCTTTTGATTTGGGGCTCAAAATATCTAAGATCAAAGACTGAAAGATAGAAAACTGTTTCTGTACAATAAATGGGCTTGTATACCAGAGCTACATTCAGTTATGACACAGTTATTTCCTTTAATGTGCAGCCTGTCCTATCCAACATTTTCAGTATGGTGAACAAATATTTGCAGCAAGCTGGATTAACATTGAATTTTATGATTTTTCAACCATGTTCTTCAGAGATTAACAAATAAACATCACTTATCCTCACAAAATGTATTTTCAGTTCATGTCATTGAGTAAAAATGTCTGACTATATGCCAGGTTACAACATTCTAGGTAATTTAACCATGCTTCTTGGCTTTCTGAGCCATTATTTACCCATCTCAGTTGCCAACAAAATCTTGACCCTCTGAGCCATTGTTTATGTGTCTCAGTTGCCAACAGAATCTTGACCTTCTCAGCCATTGTTTACCTGTCTCAGTTGCCAAGCACATCTTTGCTCTCCGAGACATTGTTTACCCATCTCAGTTGCCAACAAAATCTTGACCCTCTGAGCCATTGTTTATGTGTCTCAGTTGCCAACAGAATCTTGACCTTCTCAGCCATTGTTTACCTGTCTCAGTTGCCAAGCACATCTTTGCTCTCTGAGACATTGTTTACCCATCTTAGTTGCCAAGCATGTCATGGCTATCTGACCCATTGTTTACCAGTCTCTGTTGCCAGGCACAGCTTGGTTCCTTGCCAGCCTTTAAGTAGTATTGCCAACTAGTGCCATTTACTGCAGTCCATACAATGGATTTGCCACCTGGTGCCATTTATTGGCAGCCCATAAAGTAAATTTGCCACCTTGTGCTATTTACTGGCAGTGCATACAGTAGATTTTCCATCTAGTGTCATTTAGCAGCAGTCCATACAGTACAGTTGCTACATAGTGCCATTTATTGGCAGTCCATACAGTACAGTTGCTACCTGGTATCATTTACAGTCAGTCCATACAGTAGATTTTCCACCTGGTACCAATTAATGGCAGTCTTTAGATTTGCCACCTAGTGCAATTTACTGTCAGTTATCAAGACTCTATGGTCTTAAAAGAAGTAACAGAAGCTTTGTAAAACTCAACAAACAATTTATTTCCCTAAAATACAAAGTGAAAAATGTCAAAAGAACTTATGGTATTGCAAAATAAATCCCAAATAATCCTAGAATTTAGAACACAAGTCCTAATGATTAAAGTTCTGAACAAACGTTTGTGATATTCTAAAATAAATCCAATATTGGAAGTGTTGATGTGCCTGTGATGGCCTGTGTCATGTTATGTGCCAATAGTATTTTGTCAAATCATAATAATACAATCCAAGAACATATCCTTATTTGAAATTTCATTATAAATCCAAGTCTCTGTTTCCAAGAATGTTATTTCCGAGTACTTTGTATTTCCAGAGAAGAATAACTTCAATTAAATAATTTGAATAAATAAATTCCAGCACAAATAAAATACTGGACACAACAATAATACAACTGATTCTGCTAAAATCTTAAAACACAAATAAAGATTCTGCTAAGATCTTAAAGCACAAATAAATAATTTTTAGAAAAGTGAAATTATATAGTTCTCTACTTTACCTCTGGTCACAATTAACAGTTCCTAAGAAGATTTATTACATTACGGAAAATCTGGAAGGCTCCAAATCGTTACAAGATAAAATCTTAGTTATAATTAGAAAGTATCTTACTAAAATTTTAATAAGGAACATGGAAAGCGCAATGTCCTTGACTCAGGCAAATATAGTTAACATATACTCATAGAGAAAAAATTAGCTATGTAATTTGGCTGTTTACAGAACTAAAAAAATAAATGATTCAGGTCAAGTAGAAAATTAATTTTATTTTAGACAAGGTCAAGTCCAAAGTACAATTATCTGTAACATATAATGAATAAAAAAGGTCAACAAACAATGCAAATTAAATATACATAACAGTCTGTATGATAGATTTACCTAGTGCCATTTACTGGTAGTCCATACAGTAGATTTGCCACCTAATGTCATTTACTGGCAGTCTGTACAATGGATTTGCCACCAAGTGCCATTTTTTGGCAGTCCACACAATAGATTGGCCCCCTCCTCCAATGTCATTTACTGGCAGTCCATGCAGTAGATTTGCCATCTGTGACATTGTTCTGGCAGTACATACAGTAGATTTGCCACCTAGAACCATTTACTGGCAGTCCATACAGTAGATTTGCCATCTAGTGCAGTTTGCTGGCAGTCCATACAGTAGATTTGCCCCCCCCAGTGATTTACTGGCAGTCCATACAGCAGATTTGCCATCTAGTGCCATTTACTGGCAGTCCATACAGTAGATTTGCCACCTAGTACCATTTACTGGCAGTCCATACAGTAGATTTGCCACCTAGTGCCATTTACTGGCAGTCCATACAGTAGATTTGCCACCTAGTGCCATTTACTGGCAGTCCATACAGTAGATTTGCCACCTAGTGCCATTTATGGGCAGTCCATACAGTATATTTGCCATATAGTGCTGCTTGCTGGCAGTCCATACAGTATATTTGCCATCTAGTGCTGTGCAGTCGGATTCTTAGCATAGGACTAGCTTTATACCACGTAGCACTAGGCTTACTGAATTCTATCCTGGTACTTTGAACAAATGTTATAAATGGCTTGCATTTGAGATATGATTAATGCATATTTATTTTGGGGTTGAAAGGTCAAGGTTAGATTTGCACTGATTCTGAGAATAAAAATTGATCTTCATAATGTTTTGAGATCTTTATTGCCTACTTTTACCAAACTTTGTGTATGGCTTGCATTTGAGTCAAGAATGGCATATATCGATTTAGGGGTCAATAAGTTAAAAGTCACATCTCCTAATGAGTCAAAGGTTGCATTTTCTTATAAGTCAAACATCAAATTTCCTGTGACTGAAAAATTGTTTCTGTAAAATATATTGAATTCAGTGCATTTTATAATGGCCAGATTTTGTGGATGACTTGCTTTTGAGATAAGGAAGACACAGTTAATAAGGTAGTGATAGCAACTTAGTATTTGAGTTGCAATGGTCCTGTGTCTTTTAATACCTGATCATCCAACCAATGAAAATGGCTTTTACATAAAAGAAGTACAATAATAATATTCACCATATGGTGAGGTATAAGGTGTCATTTTCTGTGCTCTTGTTGAACTGAAAATGTAACTTAATCAGCGATTTCAGTTTTCTGTGGAAAAGTTACATTTAAAGAGTAGCTTAAATGATATTCATACAGGAAGCCTAATGAGTAAAAAGATTTAAATTGAGTATCAAGCAAGTTCTATTTTTTCATAAAAGGACAAACTGTTAAGAAGAATATAACTGAACTATATTCTTTGTTTAGTTGTGAATGTAGACACTGCCACAACCACAACAGAAGTTAATGCACCTGAGATAGAGGTTAGGTTCAACACCCACTCACTCAGCTATGCCGAAAAACTGATGCTGAAGAAACACAGACGAATGGATCTGGAGTCGTTATCAACACCAAGAGTTTCAGACATGGAAATCATGGACATTGAGGATGGAGAGTTTGGTAGGTTAAGTTATCTTTCCTTCCCTTTCCCTTTCCTGTTTCAAGGAAATCTCTTTAACAACTCTCTATAAAGTTTGCAGTTGCTATCAGAGAAGACAGTCTATCAAAACTCTTAGCTTACAAGACGAGGTTGCAGTGGTTACTGAGTTTGAAAGGGAACAGTTTGGTAGGTAGTCATCTTCTTGTCTAGAAATATATATGTTTTGAAACTACAGTTCAGGGCATGATCAAAATGCTGTAAATGCAAGAGTATGATATTTAGACCGCATACTCATACAGGGATGCAAATAACAAGAGTATGATATTTAGACCGCATACTCATACAAGGATGCAAATAGCAAGAACATAATATTTAGATCCCATGCTGATATAGGGTTATAAATGGCAATAATCTAATATTTAGACACTATACTTATATGGTGCTATAAATGACAAGAATCTCATATTCAGACACTGTACACATATAGGGCTTAAAATTGCATGGTATGATGAGAACATGACAGGATGACCTAGATTATTAATGCTGCCATTGATGAGAACATGATGACAGGATGACCTAGATTATTAATGCTGCCATTGATGAGAACATGATGACAGGATGACTAGATTATTAATGCAGCCATTGATGAGAATATGATGACAGGATGACCTAGATTATTAATGCTGCCATTGATGAGAACATGATGACAGGATGACCTAGAATATTAATGCTGCCATTGATGAGAACATGATGACAGGATGACCTAGATTATTAATGCTGCCATAGATGAGAACATGATGACAGGATGACCTAGATTATTATTGCTGCCATTGATGAGAACATGATGACAGGGTGACCTAGATTATTAACGCTGCCATTGATGAGAACATGATGACAGGATGACCTAGAATATTAATGCTGCCATTGATGAGAACATGATGACAGGATGACCTAGATTATTATTGCTGCCATTGATGAGAACATGATGACAGGGTGACCTACATTAGTAATGCTACATGTAGACTGCTAACTGCTAGTACTTTGAAGTCTACTAATTCCTTCATACAGCTTAATGATCTATCAATAAATAATCAACACCATTTAATTTGGCCAACATATTTTTTTATAGAATGACATTAGAGTCTTTTAAATAGTTTTTATGTTATCTCCTATGCTGTTGATATATTTAGTTTAATGTTCATTATTTTCTCGCTGTTCATAAATTTCAGATTGTGAACTATTCTAAAGTTTGCTTTAAGAATAGAGAGTTTTGAATTCTTCACTGTGGTGATTGTTTTGATATCATCTTTTGGGGATAATTGACAACACACACACACACACACACACACACACACACACACACACACAAATACGATATGTTTTAACTTATCACTTTGCCACTCATTAAAATATCACATTTGAACCGCACAGTAGAATATATCCTGCAATAACTTAGGAAAAGGAAATATCCTCTTTTCATATTTTTTTAATTCTGAGGAATTTTTTAGCAGTAGAAATTTGTACAAAATTATATCATGTCTTTAGGTATTTGTTTCTTAGAAGTATTATGCATTTGAGTGTAAAGATACATTTCTATGAAAAGATATCCACAGAGATTCTAGGTGTTTTATGCTTGCAGCTGTGGTGAATAGTTAACATTCTTTATAGCTAATAAGGACAGGTATTAAAATGTACCAGGTGGTTTTGGTAATGTACTTGTTTTAGTTTCATCTACTAGTTCCTGCTGAAATTGAAAATAGACAAAGCATAGCCTTGATGAAACAATAGATGAGCTTCACAGCCATTGATAATCAAGATCACATAGATTATCACATTATATCAGTGGTCACTGATGATCAGGACAACACAGGTTATCACATTGTATCACTGATAATCAGGACAACACAGGTTATCACATTGTATCACTGATAATCAGGACAACACAGGTTATCACATTGTATTACTGATAATCAGGACAACACAGGTTATCACATTGTGTCACTGATAATTAGGAAACACAGGTTTTCACATTTTATCATATAGTAGGTATAGTTTTCCTATAGTATATGCAGTTTCATATTTTTGATATTACTACACATTAAAATATACCTTTTTGTGATTCTGATTGGTCCAATTAAGCCCATGAAATTATTGCGCAGTATTCTCGTTATTGATTGGCTGTGATCGTGGGAGAGCTTTTTTAACCCTGCCTACTGGAATTTTTTGTTTTCAATGACCATTTTTGGCCACCATTTTTCAAATCAACTCGAGAAAATGAATTGGGGAAAAATGGTCTCACTTGCTTCATTATGGCTAATTACCCCCACAGGGGTTTGTTATGTAATGTATAACATATCATAACATGAAAAATGGCTAAAACCACAAGACAAAAACAATAACAGTAACAAGTACAACTGTGGGTATTGCTTGTGTGGGGTGGGGGTTGAGGGAAGCGGTATATCTGTAGCATGAAATCCACCCAATATACAAGCGTGGTTTAAATGTTAACTTACAGAAGTAAATAAGACAGTTGGAGTTTATAACATTAAATTACTTTTAGGTTTAATGACCTTTAAAGATCAATAATTACATAAGTTAATAACTTAAAATAAAAACTTGACTCAGTGAAGTTCAAGTACATAAGAGCAACAAATAATGCATATAATGCATCAGTGCATCCTTTGTCATGCATTACATTATATTGCTTTCAGTCATTCTCAATATGTCCCTAGCAGGGGAGACAACACTTGCAAAGATTAGTAAATGCATCTATTCCAGGATGCATTCTACAGCTTTGCACTCTGCATTAGGTTTAAGTTTTAAAGAAAAAGAATTTCCCAAGATTTCCTCACTGGTTATCCTGTTGTTTTTTACAACAGTCCTTGTGTATCTTAGGTATTTTTAAAATAAGTTCTTATTTCCTTTATATTGGTATATGATAGATGGGTGTAATTTGGGTTATAGAGATTACAGCATGGCTTTACCTCAGATGTGCACCTCTCAAAAGATTGCTAGCTCTGTATGGTCATTTTCACTTCCAGGAATTTAAAGGTAAATAAGAAAAAAAATGAGCCAATAATATTTATTTTATTATTCATTCCTTGCACTTTCACAAGCTGGTATTGTCTAATCTGATGAAATTCATTTCCCCTATTTTAGTGACTCTGAAAGTTAGTATACTTTGGACTAGTTTAGGCTCATTTTTTGAACACCTGGGAGAAGCCATTTTATTAGGTATCAGCTTCAGATAGTACAAAGTTTCCATAATGACCACATGTAAAGAAATTTAAGTCACAGTACATGAAAGTAGCTCGGATGTATGCCAATATTTTCTCCATTGTGCATGTTGCCAATGCAAACAGCTTCACCTAATGCCACTTGCTCTCTCAGGAGTACAAGCTAACTGTAGATCACTACATTTATTGATAATTGTTTCATTGTGCATTGGATGATATAGTTAGAAGTTAAGAATCGCCTAGCACAGGATACTTGCAGAATCTACTGGACGAATGTTTATCTTATTGCCATAGCAACTGAAGGGGCATCAAGCATTACATGTACTCAGGTTCATTTGCCTTGTCTCAACCCTTCATGGCCATTGTGACTTCCATTTTCACTCACAAATTTTGAAGGACTTCATGTATTGAAACCAAATTTCATATCAGGCTTTATATTAAAAAGACCTAGATCAAGATTGATTTACAATGTTTTCTGATACAGCTTTATGAAGTGATGGCCAGTTTTTGAATTAGAACTTTGCCTGTCAATTGAATCATATTGGTTGGGGATTGTGAATTAGAACTTTGCCTGTGTGTTGAATCATATTGGTTGTTGGCATTGTGAATTAAAACTTTGCCTGTCAAATGAATCATACTGGTTTTTGCCTTTGTGAATTAGAACTTTGCAAGTCAATTAAATTGTATTGGTTGGGGCATTGGCATCATATTGGGTTTATGGACATATTTCTAGTTTACTGGGATATTAGTTTCTTTTATTTTCATGTCAGATTAATTTTATTTCCTAATAACCTTTGAATATTTAATTTACCAAAATATTAACGGAAGCCCCAAAATAATTCTGTTATATCAAACTGTATAACAATATAACATTCAGGATGATATAAGGGAATGAAAAAGAAACTGTGTCATGATATCAGGGACCATAAAGGACCTTGTTATGGTAGTAGGGACCAAACGGAATGATATCATGATATCAGGGACAAAGAGAAGCTATGTCATAATATTATGGACCAAAATGAACCGTGTCATGATATCAGGGACCAAAATGGAACTTTTCATGTTATCAAGGACCAAAAGGAACCTGCTATATGGACAACTTCTTCAATAGCACATTGACAAATTTTCATTTCCCCAAAGCAAGCCTCATTTCCCTACTGGCAGCCTTGATGATTTGACCTCTTCAGTCAATTCTTGAACTCAATCTGGTTTCAACTAGACTAAACAAAGTGCTAAGCATGTTTAATTACCGTGTAAATAACACTATAGCCATGTGGTTGTTGTGACAATGTACATCGTAATTAAAACAGGAATGAACTGTTGATTTCGCGGTGTTTATTCCCAATGGAATATAGTAGGGTCGTAATACATGAGGATTATCCCACTCGTCAGGTAACTGAAAATAGTCTTTTTTTCTCTTTGCAAAAGCTACAGATAGAAACTACACTGAATAAATACGGTCTTGTACACTGAAAATTTTTTATTTGATTGATCTCTCTGGCACGCGTGCACACACACAAACACACACGCATTAACTTAAGCGTTGATTTCAAGTTCTTTATTTTTTATTGCAATTTGATAATGAGATTATTGTTGCAGTAAAAATATAACTTGCACTGAATTTCCTGACGATGTGGGGTCGTATCGTTGCATACAATTTACCAATAAATAATACCCATAACTTATACATGTTCAAACCATCTTGATCATTTTGCACAACATAACAGGTACATATGTTCTAAATGCAGACGAGCTTGCACACTGAACATAATTCTCTCTATCTCTCTCTCTCTCTCTCTCTCTCTCTCGTTCACTAATAACAAAAGTACTTTTGATTTATGAGACAGAAAATATACGTTTACTTTGTGCGTTTGTACCGTTAGGTTGTCGAGTAGCGTGTGTACTGTAGAACTTGTTTTGGTACGATCCCTTTATTTTTCGTACACGGTCAGCACCACCAAATGATAATTATTTATTTTACATATAATTTTTCGTACACTGAAATTAATAATTATTTTTTCGTGTACGAAAAATTACATAAAATATGGTAATATCATAAAATAACACAATCAGTTTCAATCTTTGCAGATGAGGAGGACAGAGTCAGCTTTCGAGCCCTTTATGATGCAGTGGTTTCAACTAATCAGGCCAGTCTTATAAAAAGTAGAGATGACCATAACTTTTCTGTTGAAGAAATCTCAGGGTCAACAGTAAGGATCAACTTGATTTTTTCACACTTACAACTATTTCACAGAGTTGAAGACTATTAAACGTCATTTTGTAATCTGCACAAAAGACTATGTTTCACTGAAATTTTTAAAAATCTCCTGAATGACAGTTTTTACATGCAATTGTAGTTATGCAAACCTCAGAACCTCAAAAATCACTGGATTAGTTTGTGTCAAAAATCATTGGACTAGTTGTGAGAATTCATTGGACTAGTTTGTGTCAGAAATCATTGGACTAGTTTGTATCAGAGTTCATTGGTCTAGTTGTCAAAAATCATTGGACTAGTCAGAATTCCTCAGACCAGGTGTTGTCAGAATTCATTGGACTAGTTCTTATTGTATCATTGGACTAGTTGTCATTGTCAAAAATCTTTGGACTAGTGTTGTCAGAATTCAGCATGAAGTCTTGGTCTTAAGGTTTTAAAGAGCAGGTAGAAATGGAGATTTACTTATTAGAAGAATTTGTTAGGTATAATTGTTTTCAGATTGCCTCTAGAATGGTTACTGGTGCTTCATGTTAAAACATATTTCAGAAAATGGATAAAGAGTTCAATGCTTTTCTAATGTAAATTTGTGGCACCTAGAAAGTGGCCAGTTGGTTTACCCTTGGCAGGGGTGGCCTCCCTTGATTAATCATGGTTTGTCATTATTTGCAACCATCCATTTTTTTCTCTATTGACAAATAAAACATCTTCTAGGAGTAAGGAAAACTTTTTAAAAGCCTGAACAAAATGTTCAAGGCAAATTACTAAAATAGTTACTGACCAGAAGTCATTTCGAGAGGATTGAGCACCTACATAGGGAAAAATCATTTAAGAACATATGCACTTTTAACATTAAGAGGGCCCTCATCCTTTGAGGTTTAATTCAATGAATATTGTCAAAGATAATGAGGGGATAAAAATCATACAAAATTATTGAAGCCTTTATGAAGTCAGTTATTGAAACCTGTGTAAAATAGTTTGAAATGGTTAAAGCCTGTGTACAATCAGTATGAAATTATTGAAGCCTATGTTAAAGGAATTCTCTATGCCAGTTATTCAGGCCATCAACAATAATGAGTTGTTAGATGCAGCACCAGGTACCATTCATAATCTGTTAAACAACATAGTAGACACCAATTAGTTCCATTATGGTAATTGTCCTGCTGTGAGACAGAAATTCTCAAGTAGTCCTGTTTTGCATTGTATCAAATATCTTTCGACATGTCAAACCATTTGCCATATAATATAGACAGTTTAATTTTGTACACGGTCTTCATAATTATGTACATTTTTATGTTGACTAATTGCCCATATTAATAAATCATTGTAAAATGTTTATTCCAATTTTGAGACCAAAATGTGACCATTTCTATGCTTTTATTCTTGTCATTTTAAGGAGTGCATCTGTAACTTGACCCAGTCTTTGAAATAAGTGATATTTATGCATCAACATTTGAATAAGGTGTCTTTAGCATTGTAATTATAGGATTTAGAGTTCATTGTGATTGTAAAATGCAAGAAAAGTAGAGGTGCATGTTGTAGAATTTTGTTATTTCTATCATTATAGTCCCAACATAATGTTGAGCAAACTTCAGCCTACACTGTTGAAGAGGTTTCAGAGATTAGTTCCTGGAAAATTGATGCCTTGATAGAGTAAGTAATGTTTCTGGAGTGTAATGTATGTACAAGCTTTGGATAGTTCAAAATTGATTCTTGAATCCTCTGTTCCATCATTTCTATCAAAGAAGTAATATCAAAAGTGATTCCTGAGTCCTTTGTTCCATTACTTCTATCAAAGAAGTAATATCAGGTGATTACTGAATCCTTTATTCCATCATTTCTATCAAAGAAGTAATATCAAGTGATTACTGAATCCTTTATTCCATCATTTCTATCAAAGAAGTAATATCAAAAGTGATTACAGAATCCTTTATTCCATCATTTCTATCAAGGAAGTAATATCAAATGTGATTCCTGAATCCTTTAATCCATCATTCCTGTCAAGGAAGTAGAGCAGGATTCAAAACTCGAAGGATTACCAGCCATTGTACCAACTAAAGGTGGTCATTATGAAGAGGGTCTTTGTAGACAGGTGTACTTTGGTATACTGTATATATTCGCCTATAAGTCAGGTCCAGCTGCAAATAACATTGACCCTGATCTGTTGTTGCATAATACACATGCCATTAAGTGTCTGTGTTGTTTGTTCTACTTATTAATCCTAACAAAGGGCATAGACCTTGATATGCCTGCACATTATACAATGGCTGATCAGGAACTTTATTGTTTACAACTGGCTCTGACATGTGAGTGTATATGGTAAATGTGAATAGTTTTACTGCAATCAACATTATAGCCACACATACCTTAATAAGCACACACACCCTCTTTTCCTTTAAAACTCACAACAATTCTACCATTAATGAGTGCATATTTCTTGCCCCCAGTGTACCTCATGGAACATTTATTTGTTGGTGCTAATGGCACTTTTAAATGTTATGTGACCTGACAAGAAAATTGTATTTAAATGCCTTTCCCATCAACACACTCCAGCAGCCTACCTGGGCTGGCTTGGGTTGGTATTGAACCACAACCCTTGGATTAGAAATCTTATACTTTACCAGCAGTGACTCCCCCATGCTGGATGGAGGCCACAGCTAAAAGTCACCTAGTACATCATGATTTATTGTAAATTACCACAGTGCATGCCATATGTGTAGTTACTGCTTAAATCATGGATAAATCAGTGACAAAAAAGAATCTGATGTAAATTCTATTCAGCACAACCATATTGGGATAATCAGTGCACCTCCAAAGTGGAAATCTCTTATTTTAGATAAAGGGAGCTAATTCTTCTAGTATGCACCTCATGTGAACTATTTATGATAGCATTGGTGTACATTATTTATTTTTATGATGAATTTAGGCCTCATGAAATTTATCCAAATAATATTCTCTGAAGAGCACAGTGTGGATGTGGTACATAACAATGGAACCTTGACTTTGATACATACTATATATACTCACTTATAAGTAAGGTCCAGTTGCAAAAACCATAGATCCATATCTGCCATCAAATATTACACAAACATATCTAGGTTTATGTTGTTAGTTCTACTGATTATTCCTAACCAACTGCATAGACTCAAATCTGCCAGCACATTTTGTGAGGCAGATCTGGGTCTCTGCATTTTGTCATTGGATCTGACTAGTATATACAGTATTTGGTTAGTATATACAGTATTTGGTTATATACAGTATTTGGTTAGTATATACAGTATTTGGTTAGTTTATACAGTATTTGGTTAGTGTATACAGTATTTGGTCAGTATATATACAGTATTTGGTTGGTATATATACAGGTAGACTGTCTAGAAAATTTGCCTGTAATAATGAAATTGACATGCCACTTTATTTACTGTTTATACTTGTTTATAAGATGAGTCCAACTGCAAACCTCACAGATCTAGATATGCTGTTGCATAATATACTGGCAGATCCAGGTCTGTTAGGAGTAATCATTGGAACAAACAACATAGAGCCAAAGGTGCATTATGCTATGACAGAGTAGAATATTTGTTGTTTGTGATTTTGTTCGACTTTTAAACAGTTATAGATGGTGTAAAATAGGCTAATTCTTGAGACTCGTCCCAAAGATAGGCACACATATTTCTAAGTGTAAAATAGGCTAATTCTTGAGACTCGTCCCAAAGATAGGCGCACATATTTCTAAGTGTAAAATAGGCTAATTCTTGAGACTCGTCCCAAAGATAGGCGCACATATTTCTAAGTGTAAAATAGGCTAATTCTTGAGACTCGTCCCAAAGATAGGCGCACATATTTCTAAGGGTAAAATAGGCTAATTCTTGAGACTCGTCCCAAAGATAGGCTCACATATTTCTAAGCCAATGCTCAGAAAGAAAAACTATTGAGATGAATGGTTGCTCTTTGAATGTCTTTGCTGCTGTGCCATGTTTTCACATAATATTGTGTATGGCAAAAATTAGAAGCCAAAACTTATCTTGAATCAGATGTATTTTTCAAGATTGTGGCATCTAATGGTTCCTGAGAAGATATGGCACACCAAAGATCCTGAAGTAGTACCTATTTATTTCAGTTGGTTTTCTTGTCTGAGTGGCTCTGTTTTCTTCATACACTTTTACAATTTTTTTGATTGATTGAGACATAAAGCCCGAATTATTCTACATCATTATGAATGGTGAGAAAGAATTTCAAATGTCTAGTCCAGCTAGGCTGGTTTGTTAGTGGTCTTGTATACTTTGGTTGCCATACTTTTTCTCCTTACCTTGACATGTGCCCTAAACCCAAGTACAAGCCTGTCACACATCAGAAATGGTGGAAAC
The DNA here is from genome assembly GCA_016617855.1 of Megalonaias nervosa. NCBI lineage: Eukaryota > Metazoa > Mollusca > Bivalvia > Unionida > Unionidae > Megalonaias > Megalonaias nervosa. The sequence continues at coordinate 29,245 of JAECUM010011343.1, read as the reverse complement.
ACTCTCACATATAATAGATGAGCCACAAAATGTAATAGAAAGAATACAAAAACATCGACTTCACTCAACAAAGCATGGCACACATACTGCCAGATTCAAATAATCCGCTATACTGGTATGATTCTAATGAAGTTGGACATTCATCAACGACACTGAAATTATTTTAGCTAATGTCACAAAGCTAAATAATAACAATTACATACATTAAAATCTTTTCCAGAATGTCTCTTTCTAAATCAGAACCTAAGAATAATTCCACAGTTCCAGCTAACAGTCCCACACCGCCATCAGAAAAACCTCCAAGTGCAGGAAGAAACAGAAGGAAAAAGTCAGCAAGACAGTTTTCAGCATCAGTTAAAACTGATACAGATATAGAAAAACCTGACACTTCATTTACTGACAGAATTAATTCTAACGCTGATGTGGAGAAAAGTACTTACAGTGCAACTAATGTTATTTCAAGATTTTCTGCTTCACCAATTTCTGTTAAAGAAGATATACATAAACCAGGAAAACAACCCCATTTTTCAACCAAATCAAAACCACAATCTGCAACATTCACACCAGAGTATGATAAAGATGAACCAGTCACAGAAGAACAACCTGATTCTTCAAAGACATCAAAACCTAAATCTGAAAAATCCAGACCAGAATTGGTTAAATCCAGACCACAGACTGGAAAAAGAGCAAATAGTCGACAGAGTGGACATTCCAGACCAACCTCCAGCGCATCAAGTAGAGCTGGTTCCAGGTTGAATAAAGAAAGGTAATGTATATCTTAAATACCTTACAAAGTTTAAAACTAAGATGATATAGAAAGATAGCTGCTGTCCAATTCCTGTAATGCTTTGCTGTTTAGAGTAAATTATCAGCCTGCAATGTTTAATGTATATCTCATTTGCAAAAAATTAAAATGCATTAAGAAAAACCTATTTCTTTGTAGGAGAAACACATACTCAGAATTTTAGGTTTAGAAATTGTAAAACTTTAGCTACACAGAAACTATTTTCCTGTTATTTACTAATATTTAAAAAAATACAACTGTCTCAAAAGTTGCCTGCCCAGTCCCATCCTACGCCCAAATGAATAAAAATGATTAATGATCAGCAACAAAAGACATTGCTTATTTTTAAAGTTTTAGTGTATCTGACTTGTCTGAAGTGACATGTTGCAAGGTATACATATCACTTTCTGGAGTCTGGTCATGGCATCAGAAATAATAACATTTAACATTGTCAAATTGTTTTATGACAGTCTTGTATTACATTACTGTATTACAGTATTGTACAGAACTTTTGAAAGTCATATTACTTTCAATTCACTATATTTTGTAGGGTGCCAATTTTCATGAGGTACCAGTTGTCATGGATTTCATTGTTTAAACAAATCCACAAAATTTAAATAGGCATTGAACAATGATCCTTCTGTGGAAACAATAGGATCCCTGACCAGACACACAGACCTATGTACCAACAAAAATAAATGAATTCATGGTACATGGCACACATGATCATGGTATGTCTGAATCAGAAAGACCCTGTCAGATTGTACTAGATATTGTGTCCACTGTGAAGTCTGTAAAATCATATTATGTCCACTGTGGAGTCTGTCAAATCATACTAAATACTGTGTCAATTATGGAGTCTTTCAAATCGCACTAGATATTATGTCCACTGTGCAGTCTATCAACTCATACTAGATACTGTGTCAACTATGGAGTCTGTCAGGTCATCTTATATATTGTGTCCACTATGCAGTCTGACAAATCATATGAGACACTGTCTCCACTATGCAGTCTGTCAAATCATACTAATACTTTGTCAACTATGGAGTCTCTCCGGTCATCTTATATATTGTGTTCACTATTGAAATCAGATCATACTAAATATTATGTCCACTATGTAGTCTGTCAAGTCATACTAGATATTGTGTCCACTATTCAGTCTGTCAAATCACACAAGATATTGGGTCCACTGTGGAATCTGTCAAATCACACTAGATACTGTGTCCACTATTCAGTCTGTCAAATCATATGAGATATAGGGTCCACTGTGGAATCTGTCAAATCATACTAGATATTGTGTCCACTGTGGAGTCTGTCAAATCATACTAGATACTGTGTCCACTGTGGAGTCTGTCAAATCATACTAGATATTGTATCCACTGTGGAATCTGACAAATCATATGAGACACTGTGTCCAGTGTGCAGTCTGTCAAATCATATGAAACACTGTGTCCAATGTGGAGTCTGTCAAATCATACAAGATATTGTGTCCACTGTGCAGTCTGTCAAATCATACTAGACATTGAGTCCACTGTGGAGTCTGTCAAATCATACTAGATATTGTGTCCACTGTGGAGTCTGTCAAATCATACTGTATATTGTGTCCACTGTGGAGTCTGTCAAATCATATGGGATATTGTTATGTATTTATGTATTATCATTCATAATTATAGTTCATAAGGGTTATTTAGTTAATAATATTTTAAATATTTTATTTCTTATCAAAATTCAAACTGTAAGGTGAGTCATGTATCAAATGCATTTGTTCATTCCTAAAGACAAATGCCTCACTAGGCACTTAGCATTAAGAGGTTAGTGTTAGGACTGGTCAGCCAGGTGTCAGGATGATGTGACTGGGTGGGACATAATGCGACATGTCTGTGGCATGATGCCCCACTGCTAGACATCACTATAAAATACCACACTGCAGACATTGTAGCAATATGACTGAAATTTTTTTAAAGCTACTTTAAAAATCCAACTAACATTCACTTAAAGACAATCTGGATATATATTAGCTGTTATAGAATTATTGTGAATTTATTTAAGGACATTTGGATTTACAGTTGTATCTGAAAAAAAAATGTGAATTCATTTAATGGTCTTATAACATTGTGATTCTTCTGTATTGTTGATTCATCATTACAATACAGACCCTCATTTGGACTGTTTTTGGAACTTATTCACCATGCTGTAAGTTATTTTTAATTCTTTCACTTTGTGTGGTTTTGGATTTTTCAAGTAGCTTTAACAATTTTTCAGTCACAGTCATATTGCTATGATGTCTGCAGTGTGACAGTTTATAGTGTTGTCTTGCAGTGGGGCATCATGCTGCAGACATGTAGCATCATGTCTCACCCATTCACATTATCCTGACACCAGGCTTACCAGTCCTAACAGTAACCTCTAGTACCATTTTTATAAGTCTTTGGTATGACTTGGCCAGGGTTTGAACTTGTGACCTCCTGCATCTGAGGCAGATGCTCTAACCACTAGGCCACGGAGCAGTCCTTTCACTTTGTATTTTAGGGAAATAAGTTATATTTTTCAATCATACAAAAACTTGTTGGTTTTGCTTTCATGTCACTTGTTTTAAGACCATAGAGTTATAACAACAATATTGTGTCCACGATGGAGTCTGTCAGGTCATACTAGATATTCTGTTGACTTTGGAGTCTGTCAGGTCATATTCTGCTCTGGTGGCCTAGTGGTCAGAGCATCCACCTTGGATGTGGGAGGTTGCAGGTTCAAACCCCGGCCAAGTCATACCAAAGACTTATGAAAATGGTACTTGCAGCTGCCTGGCTTGGTGCACAGCATTAAAAAGGCTAGTGCTAGGACTGGTCAGCCTGGTTGCAGGATTATGTGACTGGGTGGGACATAACGCTACATGTTTGTGGCATGATGCCCCAGTGCTAGATATCACTACAAAACTGTCATACTGCAGACATCATAGCGATATGACTGAAAATTGTTAAAGGTACATTAAAACCCAAAATACACACACATAAACATAACACTGTCAGGTCATATTTGACATTGTGTCCACTATGGAGTCTGACAGGTCATACTTGACATTGTGTCCACTATGGAGTCTGTCAGGTCATCCTAAATTTTGTGTCCACTATGGAGTCTGTCAGGTCATACTAGATATTGTGTTCACTATGGGATCCATTGGGTCATGCTTGACATTGTGTCCACTAAAATATGGAGTCTGTTAGGTCATACTTGACATTGTGTCTAGTAAAATATGGAGTCGGTCATATCATACTAGACATAGTGTCCAAACAAAATACGGAGTCTGTCAGATCATACTAGACTTGGTATTTACTAAAAATATGGAATTTGTCAGATCCTTATGGACATTGAATCAGCTAAAAATGGAGTCTGTCAGATCATGCTATACACTGTGTCCACTAAAAGATGGAGTCTGTCAGATGAGCATGTTAAAAGTTATCCCCATTTGTGTTAAACCCACATTATTGGGCTGTGAGGCATGGCAGTCATATTCCCGATTGTGTTTGCCAAGCATTTTTGCTTGATATGAACCATTATGAAGGTAATGCAATTCATTCTGTCAGAGGTGAACTCATGGTTTTTAGCTTCAGGTCAAGGCCATATGCATAAAAAATTTGTGTTAAGAATTCGTCAAAGTTTGCTTCATTTGCTTATATTTCCTTAACCCATTGAAGGATTTTCTTCATACTTGGGATGAATCATTATGAAGTAAAGACAGTCCTTTTCGTGACATGCACCCTTGCTCCTTTGACCTTTGGATCAAGGTCATAGTCATAGATAATTTGTATTCAGGTTTTGGTAAATGAAATTCATCTGCTTGTATTTGCAAAACCCCATGGTATTGGGATGAATTGACATAAAATTGGGACGATTCATTGGGTGACATATATGCACGTTATTAAGACTTTGAGGTCAAGGACACATTGAAAGTTTGCATTAAAGTTTGGGTTAAAGTTTTTTCATTTACTGTACATCCTAAACACTTGATTGGTTTTCTTCATATTTTGGATGAATATTTATGAAGCTGTGACAATTAATTCCATGATATGCACTTTCGTCCCTTTGATATTTGGGGTCAAAAGTCACAGTTGTAGAAAATCCACATTAAAGTTATGGCTAAAGCATTTTCATTTGCTTATGTTTCTTAAATTCTTTTGTGGAGTTGTTCAAACATTGTAAGAATCATTATGAAGCTACAAGAATTCATTCTGCAACATGTTTACTCTTCTTTTTTGTCTTTGATATTGGGGTCAAAGTTCAGTTATAGAAACACTCCTCTTGAGGATAAGGTCTCACTTTTTACAGCTATGCCTAAATCAGGGGCAAAAAATGCATGTCCTGGCCTTCTTGTTATCAAAATTGTGCTAGTCCATCTGCCCTTTGCACTATTGCATGGTTAACACATTATTTGGGATACCTTCTAGAAACCAGGTATGCCATTGTGTCTTGATAAGAGTTTGTGTCTCTTAAGAGAATCAGCTTAAATTTTCAGATTAATACTTCTTGAGTTATCTCACCATATTTTGAAAATAGTTTTTACACTTCATCTAGTGTGTATTCTATAAGCACTTATTTACTAACACATCTTGTTAAGCCTTGACTGATGAATGTTTATTTATAGGGTTTCAGAAAAATTAAGCTCATTGTGCAGACTGGATTATTCTAGTCATGTGCTGGGTTTTATTTATTGGCAGTAATTACAGGAAAATTATATGCAGATATGATATAATTGTTTTAGTCTTAAAGTGAACAAAATATATGACATAATATTGAAAAGAGATGAAAAAGGTAGAAATATAAGGCCTTTTGGACTGAATTCATTTTGTAGCCTTAAGTTTATTAGATCTGAATTGACTTTCTTTGCACAGTCCTGGAATTCTGACCAAATCCCCAAGCTCTGCCCTACAGGAGGTGGCCAGAATACCTACCACTGGACATACCTACTATTCTGGGAATCTGGAGGACTTTTTCATGGCAGGTGGGGTTAAACCAAACCCCCAGGATAGGGTCATGACTCCGTCCTCCACCAGAAGTATGTCTGCACAGAGCCGCTCAGATGTCAAAGTAAGCTACCAGTGTAAGTATACATTAATTTTGGAGATGTAGGGAGAAAGAATTGGACAACATTGACTGATATATTTTTTTTAAAGAAATAATAAGCCATTGGGGAGGGGAACAAAATTTGAGTTTAAGAAAAATTTCAGAATCAGACACAATCTTTGTAATTTAGCATTTTTAGTCAAGAGCCCGATTAAAGAAGATCTTGAAATTTTATTTTATTCCACCTTTATCATAGTAACTGCTTGATAATATAAAGATGTGCAGACTTTGGTTTGGTTTGAACTTTTTGTGATATGGCAACACATGTAGGTTAATTAGTGCCAAGGCAAATGGAGTCAGGTGCCAAGCCCAAGAACACATCACTGTATTTGATCTGGGATAACCCAAAGGTAGGATTCAAACCTGTACCCTTTTTGTTGTTAGTCCAACATGCTAATTACTGAAATAGTGTGGCTCTTGGCACTATTCGATGCCTCTGTGACATACATTAGAGCACATCTGTCAGGCCAATTTTACATCCCAAAGCCAATTAGGCATTAGCTTGAACTTTATTGTTTTTTGTTTGTTTCTTTTCTTTTAAATCTGAGGGTTTTCACAGTGCAGGATTGGGGTTTAATTCCTCTGTAGCACGGTAAAAGAGATTGAGTGGTCATGCTTCCAAGGTCATTGGTTTCATGGCAGTTTTCCATTTTCCTCCATGAGCTCAATGACCATCTGATATTGCCATTTTAGGCATCAGATTCACAATGTAGAAATGGCAAACCTTGTTCTTCAAGTAAAGTAAACTGAATAAAGTTAAAAATGCTGTGTGTTTTCTCTCTTTGATAGTGTACAGTATGGCCCCAAAGTCATGGAAACCAGATCGGAGCACCACAGAAAATGTCCCGTTGGATAGCATTGATAATGAGGTTGCACAGGAAGAACGGTCCGATTCTGTCATGGCATATCATGCAGTGAGTGAGCAAATTGTCAGTGAAATGACGGAAAACTTGGTACAAAGAATAGTCGATACATATGGAGAAAATTTTGGAGAATACCCCTTTACTGATGAAGACAGGCCTTTGTCTGCAGCACAAAGTTATGATGGGTCAAGACCTTCAACATTGAGAAGGTAGTGTGTTTATGCACTGGCTTATTTTGAAGCTCACCAGCTCAAACATAAAGTAGTTAGGATTAGGGTTATTTTCTGTTGTCAGCAAGTCATCATAAAGTAAATATCATTAGGGTTATTTTATTTTCTGCTCACTAATTATTCAGGGTCCTTTGTCTCGCCAAGTCATCATAAAGTAGATACGTTTAGGGTTAGCTTCTCTTCAGCTCAATAATTATTCAGGATCCGTTTGTCTCACCAAGTCATTATATAGTAGATATGATTAGGGTTATCTTCTGTTCTGCTCAATAACTATCCATGGTTCTTTTGTCATGGCAAGCCATAATCATTTTCTAACACTGACAGGAAATAAAGCAATGTTTCTGCACTACATGTTTGCCTGCTTAATGAAATTATACAGACATACATCATTAGCAATTTGATGCTCATTAATCTGTTTAAAATAATATAATTGACTCTGTAAATGATTTACAGAATGATGTAAATGTTTTTAAAATGATGTGATTGACTTTACAAATCCATCTACTGTCCTTTCTTCCAGTAATGATTATGAATCTGTAACTCTGTGTTAATTTTGAAAAAGTTCTGTTAAATGTTATAGACAAATATGCTTCAATAAAACATATGTTCCCATGTGAAAAAAAGCATTACCTTATTTGAACAGAGAACTAAGGAAAGCTATATATGTTAAACATATGTTGTTTACAAAATACACTAGGTACAGATCATAAAAAGCCTGGGAAAATTATAGGAATCAGAGAAATCGTAAACAAATTAAAGAATAAGTCTCTCAGAGCTTTCTTTTTAGAGAGGTGTGCAGGGGGTTTCTATGGTCAACTTATTCAGCCATATTTTTCTAATGTTCAGTTGGTCAAGATAAGATCATTCTTGCTAAAGGTACAAAAATTGTATACAGTGACAGAGAAAGATATGAAATCTTCAATAATTTTTTATGTAAATGTTGCATTAGACAGGAGAGGATGTTCCTTTTGACCCTCTTACCAGTAAAAGTATCAAAGCTATTAAAGACAATAGTAACATGGATGTAAAAGTATCAAAGCTATTAAAGACAATAGTAACATGGATGTAAAAGTATCAAAGCTGTTAAAGACAATAGTAACATGGATGTAAAAGTATCAAAGCTATTAAAGACAACAGTAACATGGATGTAAAAGTATCAAAGCTATTAAAGACAATAGTAACATGGATGTAAAAGTATCAAAGCTATTAAAGACAATAGTAACATGGATGTAAAAGTATCAAAGCTATTAAAGACAATAGTAACATGGATGTAAAAGTATCAAAGCTGTTAAAGACAATAGTAACATGGATGTAAAAGTATCAAAGCTATTAAAGACAATAGTAACATGGATGTAAAAGTATCAAAGCTATTAAAGACAATAGTAACATGGATGTAAAAGTATCAAAGCTGTTAAAGACAATAGTAACATGGATGTAAAAGTATCAAAGCTATTAAAGACAATAGTAACATGGATACAATAGTAACATGGATACAGTTGTTGAATTTAAGATGTTAACTATGAAGACATGTATAAAATGCTAAAATGTTTAAATTCAAAAAAAGTTACAGGAGGGGATCATATTCCTGTTAAACTGTTAAAAGCTGGGACACCAATCCTTTTGGGTCATATTAGGTATCTAATTAACAAAACTATACAAATATTTTTCCTGATCGTCTAAAGGAAGCTCAAGTAGTTTTGATTTTCAAAAAGAACAATCCTTTTGATACAAGTAATTATAGACCTGTCAGCATTTTGCCCATCATATCCAAACTCTTTGAGAAATCAGTTGAGACCCAGTCAGCTTCATTTTCTGACAACATTTTTAACAAGCATTTAGGTGTTTTTCTTAAAGGTCATGGATGCCAGACCACTCTGTTGCACTTGTTTGAAGGCTAGAGGAAAACAAATATTAGGTTACGGAGCAATCTGTTGATTTCATAAGCAGCAAATTAAGTTGCAGGGCATCCTGAGTAGTTGGTCTGAAATTCAAAAAGGAGTCCCTCTGGGATCAATCCTTGGATCATTAATGTTTTTGTCAATGATATCTTCTATTTTGGTAGATATGGCTCTTTATATAACTTGAGAAATTGTTTCAAATTCAAATTGGGGTTCTGCTGGTGTTAATCATTGGGCATTACTTTTTAATGTCTTTGTCAAAAATGACTTCTGTGTGATTAAATATGGCTCTTTAAATACCTATGCTGACAATAATATTTTGTCCTTTTCCTCACTGGATTTTAACACTCTGATTAACACACTTGAAGCAGAATCCAACATTCTGTTTGACTGGTTCACAGCTAACAAAATGCAAGAGAACCCTGAAAAGTTTCAAGTACTATCTGTGAGTAAAAAGACATTAGGTATGTAACATGTACTAAACATAAGAAGTGCTGTCATTAACTGTGAATACATTGTTAAACTGCTAGGAATTGATATTGACTATCAAATGTATTTTAATTCATATGTAAACAAATGTCTTTACAGACTGCTTCAGTGGCCTTGTGGTTAGAGCATCTGCTTCAGATGTGGGAGGTTGCAGGTTTGAACCCAAGCCAAGTCATACCAAAGACTTATAAAAATGGTACTAATAGCTGTCTCACTAGGTGCTCAGCATTAAGAGGTTAGTGTTAGGATTGGTCGGCCTGGTGTTAGGATAATGTGACTGGGTGGGACATGATGCTACATGTCTGTGGCATGATGCCCCAGTGCTAGACATCACTATAAACTGCCACACTGCAGACATCATAATAATATGACTGAAAAATTGTTAAAGCTATGTTAAAAATCCAAATCACACACACACACACACACACACACACACACAAATCTCTGTATGAAATTTTTAAGGCAACTATCTGTCATGAAATGTATTAGTCAGAAGCTAACTAGACTGAATAAACTTACCATGTTATATACACTTATCCTCTCTAATTTCAATTTCTGTTCCTTAGCCTGACATTTCTGTCCCCTAGCCTGGCATTTCTCTCCTCTAGCCTGGCATTTCTGCAGTGACATGAAAACTACTAAACTTGAAAAAAATATACAAGAGCGTGCTCTGAGATTTGTGTATGATGATTTCACAAGTAGCTATCATAAATGTTTGAATACGGCAAAGATGCCAATTCGAAAGGTGCACAGACTTCGGGTTAGGGTGGTTGAGACTTTCATAAATACTGAATAAGCATCCTCCTAAATGTTTGGATGATTTAATAAGTTTAAACACAATAAATATAAATTTAGATATTCAAATATTTTAGATGTCCCAAGAATTAAAACCTCAACATTTCGCAATAAATCTTTTATATATGCAGCTGTCACTCTAAGGAATGAACTACCAAGCCACTTGAGAGAGGAGTCAAACATTAATTCATTTAGATCTTTAATTCTATCCTGGAATGGTATATACTGTAAATATAATATTTGTAAATAAAACTTGAATTCATTTAGATCTTTAATTCTTACCTGGAATGGTGAAGACTGTAAATGTAATATCTGTAAATAAAATTTTAATTCATTTAGATCTTTAATTCTATCCTGGAATGGTAAAGACTGTAAATATAATATCTGTAAATAATACCCCCCCCCAAACCATGATGACAAGCTAATGTTTGTGTTAGCATTTGTTATCTGTTATCATAATTACTGCTGCAAGGTAAGTCATACAATAGAATTAATAGAAGAACTGTCACGTAATATTTACTATTAGTCATTGTAGCTTACATTTCATGATAAGTTATTGTATTTTTATCCATTTCTATTCTGAGTGCACAAAAGCTCTTTCCATTTGTATAATTTTATTTTTCATGTTTCAATCTGTAACATTTTGATGTACTGTTATCATCAAGTGGTTATTTAGGACACAACTGAACTCAAGCAGTTATTTATCTGACAAACCAGCTGGAAACCACAGACTGATACCAGCGATGTAGAGCAATGCTGGGCGGCCTTCAAACATCTGGTGTACTCTACTGTATCTGAAACCCTTGGCATCACTGCACAAAAGCGCCAAGATTGGTTTGACGAGAACTGTGAGAGGAGAAGCATCATCTTCATCATGTGTACAGCATCGACCCCAAGTCCACTGCAAAGAAAGATGCCTTCAGCAGAGTCCGCCAAGCTGTGCAGAAGAAACTGCATGAGATGCAGGACACATGGCTGAGCTGAAAGGCTGAGGATATTCAGTCCTTTGCCGACAGACACGACATGAAGAATTTCTATAGTGCTCTTCGTGATGTTTATGGCCCAGTAACATCAGGCACAGCCCCACTCTTGAGCTCTGATGGCAGCACTCTCATAACCGAGAAGAGGAAGATACTGGATCGCTGGGAGGAACACTTTGTTGGTGTCCTCAACAGACCCACTTCCATCAACGAAGAAGCGATCAACCGTCTACTCCAGGTGGAGATCAACGAGAGATAGGCTGACCCTTCAACAGTGCTGAAAACTCATAAGGCCATTGAGCTCCTGTCTAGTGGGAAAGCTCCAGGAGCAGACTCCATCCCAGCTGAGATCTACAAGTTTGGTGGGCCTAAGCTAGTGGAAAGACTAACAGAGATGTTTTGTGGGATGTGGAGGCAGAAACGCATACCCCAGGAATTCAAAGATGCATCCATCATCCACATTTACAAATGCAAAGGAAATCGCCAATCCAGCAACAACCATAGAGGAATCTCTCTACTCTGCATCGCAGGCAAGGTCCTTGCCAGGCAACTGCTGAACAGACTCACAGAGCACCTTGATCATGGCCTACTGCCAGAAAGTCAGTGTGGCTTCAGAAAGGAGAGAGGTACCGTCGACATGATCTTTGCTGCCAGGCAGATGCAAGAAAAGTGTCAGGAACAAAATGTCCAGCTATATACCACCTTCGTGGACCTGACTAAGGCATTCAGCACCATCAGCCAGGAAGGCCTTTGGAAGATCATGGCCAAATTTGGATGTCCAGAAGTCTTCATTGTAATGGTGAGGCAATTTCATGATGGCATGCTTGCCAGAGTCCAGTCCAGGGTAACCATTCCGAACACTTTGCCGCTACGAATGGCGTGAAACAAGGATGCGTCTTAGCCCCCACTCTCTTCAACCTCATGTTTTCCGCCATACTTATGGATGCTTTCAAGGACAATGATGTGGGAGTCGGTCTCCGATACTGTCTGGATGGGAAGTTGTTCAATCTGAGGAGGCTTCAAACCAAAACCAAAGTCCAAGTTGAGAACATTCGCAACTTCCTGTTTGCAGATAACTGTGCCCTCAACTCCAGCACGAAGGCAGGCATGCCACAGAGCATGGACCTTTTTTCCACAGCGTGCACCAACTTTGGACTCACCATCTTTACCAGCAAGACCGAGGTTCTGCATCAGCCAGCTCCTGGAAAAGATTACCTGGAACCATCCATCACTGTCAATGGCCAAAAGCTCAAAAATGTGGACAGGTTCACATACCTCAGCAGCACTCTTTTACAAGCAGTCCACATAGACGATGAGGTCATTACCAGGATTGCCAAAGCCAGTGTAGCATTTGGCAAACTCCGCTCAAATGGCTGGGATAGGAGAGGCATCAAGCTTGCCACCAAACTCAAAGTCTACACAGCGGTTGTTCTCCCCACCCTCCTCTATGCTTGTGTGACCTGGACTGTGTATAGCTGCCATGTTAAAAAACTGAACCACGTCCACCTGAGCTCCCTGAGAAAACTGCTGAAGATCAGATGGCAGGACAAGGTACTGAACACAGAGGTTCTCACTCAGGCTGGAATGACAAGCATCCACACCATGCTGTGCAAGGTACAACTCCGATGGGCTGGCCATGTTGTCCGCATGCTGGAAGAACGCCTTCCAAAGAAGGTGTTCTTTGGAGAGCTACAGCAAGGCAAGAGATCTCGTGGTCAAAAGAAGAGGTACAAGGACACCCTCAAGGCCTCGCTGAGGAACTTGGGCATTGACCCTGACAGTTGGGAGAGTTTTGCTGCTGATCGTTCTGCTTAGCCCAGTCAAGTCAATGCTGGTGCAGCAACCTTTGAGCAGAAAAGACAGGTGGACACAGCTGAAAAACGTGCTCTGTGCAGCCAGGAACAGCAGTTCCGTAACTCCCAGTCAGCAACCTGTACATCCATGTCTCCACTGCAACAGACTCTTCCAGGCCTAGATTGGACTGATCAGCCATCTCCGGACCCACCCCCAGTGAATCGATGACATTGAATGGTCCTCATTGACACCGATGGACAAACATCATCATCATCATCACATTGCAGGTGGAGAATCCCCTGTTTATAGCTAAGTAGCAGATGCCTCAACAAGAATTTGTACACTTAAATAGGCTTCAAAATTGATAGGAAATATCTTTAAAAAAAAAAAACAATAAAAAAATTAATAAAATTATAAATAATTGCAATTTATAAGAGCTTAACATAGTTTTTGTAGGAGTTATTTGCTGTGCGATTCAGCAAATGACAGTTTATACCATGATAAACTCAGAAAAAACAACATTAAACTCTCAAATATGTGTCTTCTGTCAGTATGACATACAGCCCCCCATTCAACCTGGAAGTTTGACACTGCATCAGAAATTTTATTTGCACTTTTTAACATCTATAAGGATATTTTTGATTAAAGCCAAATTTATGATGCTTTATATCAAGTCAGCATTAGTTCTTACCTAGGACATGTATTTCAGTCTTGTTATTGATATCAAGTTAGGTACAGTCCAAATCTTCACTCCATCTACACAAACTGAGGGAGGAGGATAGTATTTTGTCTGATGTTTCACTATGGTGAAGGATTGACAAAAAAGTGTTAGATCTTGGATTCAGCCCTTGGGGTGAGAGGTCAAAGATCACATATTTATTTATAGTACTGTCGTTTTGTGCATCCTGAGCTCCACTTACACCAAATAGGGGAGGAAGGGACAGGGAGGTCAAAAATTACATTTTCATAGTACTTGCAAATCTTGTATCCTGAACTCCATTTACACCAGTTGAGAGAGGGTTATTCCCAAGCTCCATTTACACCATTGAGGGAGGGCTATTTCCAAGCTCCATTTACACCAGTTGAGGAGGGTTATTCCCAGGCTCCATTTACACCAGTTGAGGGAGGGTTATTCCCAAGCTCCATTTACACCAATTGAGGAAGGGGTAATCCCAGGCTCCATTTACACTAATTGAGAGAAGGTTGTTCCCAAGCTCCATTTACACCAGTTGAGGGAGGGTTATTCCCAAGCTCCATTTACACCAGTTGAGGGAGGGTTATTCCCAAGCTCCATTTACACTAATTGAGAGAGGGTTGTTCCCAAGCTCCATTTACACCAGGTGAAGGAGGGTTATTAAATTTGTTACATAAGAAAGCAGAGATGATAATCAAGGTTTCAAAATCTTAAATATAAGGGGGTGGGAGGGGTTGTGCAACAAAAATAAAAGAATTACAGTTTTAATGATTTCCATGTTTAGTTAGATCAATATTAATGAAATATGTGTACAGTCTTTTCCTAATAATATAAGTTTTTATTTGTTTCCAAATTTGCAGCTCAAGATTATCTGATGGTTCTGTATCTGCCAGATTTTCCACTCGAGATCCTCAATCCAGACAGTCACAAAGAAACCTTGGATCTCCCAGAGATATCCAGTCAAGGCAATCTGACAGCGAAATCCCTTCAAGACTATCTACTAGAGATGTCCCATCCAGGCAGTCTGCCAGTGATGTCCCTTTGAGACAATCTGCAAAAGATACCTCATCGAAGCAGTCTGCCAGAGACATTCCATCAAGGCAGTCAGCAAAGGATATTTCATCAAGGCAGTCTGCAAAGGATATTTCATCAAGGCAGTCTGCCAGGGACATTCCTTCAAGGCAGTCTACCATTGACATTCCATCAAGACAGTCTGCTAATGACCTACAAATGAGGGAATCTTACCAAGATATCACAGCAAGGGAATCTGCAAGAAATCTGACATCAAATAAATCTTCTAGAAGTCTCACACCCAGGGAGTCTGAAAATGAGATGACACCTGTTCAGTCTGCTGTATACATAAGTTCAAGACAGTCAAACAGATATGAAGCAGTTGACCAGTCTCTGAGAGACTCAAGTGTTTCTCAGCAGTCTCTGAGAGACCTCAGCACTAACCATTCAGCTCAAGCTGTGAGATTAAGCAATAATGATAGGAATATTTTATCTAGGATTTCCATGAATGAAGTTAATAATGACTCTCTCCAGTATGAAGAAGAAATAACCCCAAGACAGGTTTCACATAGTGGAACACCCAGATATGGGGTCCACAGTGCCACATCACGATCAGCCAGAAACACCCCAATACCTGACCGAGTACCAAGCAGAGCCAAGACTTTCCATGGTAATGAAGAGTCAGGCCGTCAATCTAGAGCTGTAGGTAAGAAAGATAAAATAAGAGGACTGTTAATATTGTGAATAAAATGTATGTAATTTGTATTGACCACTCTTCTGATGGTTAGATTCAAACCTTGTTTTCTTGTTGGAGAAGGTACATTTTCTGTTTGCTTAGTTAAAGTGATAAGTATCTTTCTACGGGAGAGAATATAGTAACATCATATGTAATAACATTACTAAGTATGACATAACATTACTCAGTATGACATAACTCAGTATAACATAACTTGGCATAATTCAGAATAACATAACTTGGCATAATATAACTCAATATAACATAATTTGGCAAAACAACTCAGTATAGCATAACTTAGCATAAAATAACTCAGTACAACATAACTTGGCATAACATAATTTAGTATAAAATAACCTGGCACAACATAACTCAGGATAACATAACCTTGCATAATATAGTTCTGTTCAGTATTATTCTGTATAACATAACTTGGCAGGATGTAATGCAGTATGACATAACTCAGTGATATATAAGAATATCAGATAACTCAGTATAATGTAACTGTAAAATAACTCAGTATAACATAACTCAGTATATTGTTACCGTGAAACACATTAAATTTTTTAATTTATTTCTACTTCCCAGTAATGGAAGGTACAGACCTAAGTGTGTATGATGAGTTTGGTCAGAAGGAGATAAGCAACAAAGATGATGAGGAAACTCTGGACAAGCTAGAGTGGGAACTGGCATCAGAGTCTGGAAGAATTACAGGTATATCTTTCATTCATGACATGTTACATCAATCAAACACCTCAAACCTTTGATCAAATAAATCCATCACAGAAATACTTGTTTAGAGATATGCAGCATAAAGAAGGGGAAATATGTCAGGAAATGACAGAGAAGGAAATTAAATTCTTGGAAGTTCACAGAGTATTATAGTACAGTTTTCAATGCATCATAATAACTTCTGGAATTATTTACTCCAGACCTGTTAAATAAAAGAAAGCTTTCTTGTAAGCTCAGACCTGGAAAGAGAACTTTTGACCAAGATGAAATCAGCTCAGCTGATGAGCTGTCATGATGAAGGCTACAATGATGCATATGTGATATCACATGAATGCACATGTGTATGCAATGGCAACTTTGGTGGTATTTCTGAAGTATTTTTCCAGTTTAGATGGAAAGCACTGAGGATGTTCTGATTGTGTGTTACATGTGTATTGCACAGCACATCAGTTATCCTGAATTGGAGAAAACTGAGAGTTCATGGATATCCTTAGATGAGATACCAATCCAGTGGAGGTTAAATTCACTGTGGACTCTATTGGGTCAGCTGAAGCAAATTAGGTAAATTGCTTTGTTCATGACATGGCCATGATGACCAAGGTGTAACACAAACCCATGATCTGTTGCTTCCAAGTCTGTGTTTGACACTTGATATCAGAAAAATCTCAGTTACCAAACTTTGGGGATAGCTTATATGTGGGGTAAGAAAGAATAGTGTTGATTTAAAGGTCAAATGCTCAGAGGTCAAGGTTACTGTAACTGAAATAAGTAAATGGTTTGCACACAATAACTCAAGTATTCTGCCATATACAGTACCAAACTTGGATGATGGCTTGCACTTGGGGTAAGAAAGACAACCATCAATATTGCGCTCAGAAAGGTCAAAGGACAAGGTCACTTGGACTTGAAGAAGAAAAATGCTTTCCACACAACTTGAGTTCTCCATTACTGTTGCTACCAGTCTTTGTGGGTAGCCTGGAAAAATATTGGTATAAGAAAGAACCATGTTTATTTGGAGTTGAAAAGTCAAAGGTCCAGCTCAATACCTGAAACAACAAAATTGGTTTCTGAATGATAACAGTAGTAACCGTTTTACATTATATACCTCAGCTAAACTTTGTAGATGGCTTACACTTGTGATAAGGAAGAAAGTTATTGATTCAGGGTTCTAATGGTCAAAGGTCAAGATCAATGACTGCAACAAGAAAAAGATTTCTGCACAATAGCATTAGTTCTACATCAGAGTCCTGGCCCACACTGTGTGGATAGATCATTTGTAATAAGAAGCCATTTGATTTCAGGATGAAAAGGTCTGTGTCAAAGTCACTCTGACTGTAGGAAAGAAACTGGTTTCACAAAGCAATTTCAGCTCAACATATAGGATTATTAAATATGGGCCATCATATAATGGGCTGTTCATAGTACTTCTGTTGCCATTCATGATAAAGTGGTTGGATTTTGAGGGCAACTTTCCCATAGGTGTAGATTTACAATGAGGTTTCTGAATTTCTCTTTGACACCAGGTGGATCATGTGCAGGGTTAAAGGTCAAAATTACATAGAGTACACTTTCCTGCCCACTGAGTTTGCTTTTATTTTTCATTTTGTTACTGTTCTTAAATTACTCAAGCTATGATAAGCAAATATGTTTTTTAATGTTTGGCTCCAGAAGCCCTGGAGTCGGGGAAGGAGGTCAGAGGTCATTTGGGTAAACAAGCTTAGGATATCACCAATGACATGTTACAGTAGGTGTCAGGTCCAGTATTTATGAAAGTATTTATGAATGGAATGGATTTTATTCCTCTCATTGACCATTAGGGCCCATGGTCTGGGGTATAAAAATAAACATGTAAGGTTCTCTTCTCATTGACCATTAGGGTGCAAGGACTGGGGTAGAAAAGTAAATACATAAGTTGTTTCCTTTCATTGACCCTTGGGGCCCAAGAAGTGGGGTAGAAAAGTAAATGTGTAAGATTTCCTTACACTGTGTTGCTGTAGCATTAAATTGAAATTACATCAGGTCATGCATAGTACAAAAAGGCATATCACTCTATATATGTAATGGATTTTTAGTTCTGGCCCCTGGATGGGGTGTGCAGACTTGGGGTTGGTGGTTTGGGATTATATGCAGAGGTTTGCAGTGGGAAGTCATTGAATTAGCACTGTTTCAAATTGAATTCAGTCAGAAACAGACTCAATTTCCCAAACATGTGATTGCATCCCATCTACTTTCCTGCAGTTTAGCCATATTTAATAATGTTATCCTAGATTCTGTTAAATGAACATACACAGCACTCTTTTATATCTATTTAGTTATGCATTTTATTGCAGCTGATGGTAAGATTTCAAGGATGGATCTCCCAGAGGACATGTCGGATGACTCAGTCAACAGCAGTCAGGAAAGTTTCCGCTCCCTCAGTCGTCTCAGTCAGACAGACCAAGGTTATGACATCAATTCAAAGCTCAGGTATAGCTTCATTTGCTGGAGTCACACAGAAGTGAAGATGCTCTCAAAAAAGTAAAAGTCTGAATTTCTACTCAAGGATAAATGTGAAGCCTGCAGAAAGACAAATGAATCTGTAATGAACAGTAACAATTAGGTCCATTTGCAGACTGGCTGTCTTCACAGCAGTATAACTTGGTATTTTTAAATGGATTGAAAATATTTTGTATAATGAACCAGAAACAATTGCATCATAGTTTACCGTCATCATAATTTGTGTGTGTGCATATGCCTATTCAGTTATCTCCAGCCAATAATTTAAGTTATTGATTTCAGAAATGAGCATAATTTTGTTAATTTGTTCACCTTAGCTTCAGAAAGAGCCCTTTTGATTTAAGGATTATTAGTTACAATATTAGGTCTTTGTCACCAATAATTGAGTTGTCCTTAGCATCTCATATCTTGATCATAACTTGATGGGGGGGGGGAATTCAAGGTCATAATTGAACTTAAGTTCTTTTCAGCTAATTTGAGTGAATCATGCTACATGTATTATAATGTTGATTGGGAGTTGGTCATTTGAAGCTAAGATCACTGTTACTAAAATAGACTTCTTTCATGGATTTCATTTCTTGACAGTAACAGATAAATGTGCTATGATTATTTTGTTGGGATGTAAGGTGCAGTTTGTATAAATTCTTAGTTTGGCCCATGAAATTCCTTTGGCTGGTCATTTAGGGATCAATAAGACTTATCACAAGATCTTGAATCACTTTCACTGGCCAAAAATTAAAAGTGATGTTTGTAAGTACTGTAGATCTTGTCACACATACCAAATGATACGAAAACCCAGTCAGAAAATACCTAAGGCTCATCTGCAACCCATTCCTGCATTTGACTAACCGTTTAGCAGCATAATGGTAGATTGTATCTGTCCCTTTCCTACGACTTTTTCGGGCAACCAATACTTGTTGACCATAATGTGTGTGTCTACAAGATTTCCAGAGGCAATTCCTTTGAGGAATATTAAAACTAAAACAATAGTGAAAGCTTTGATAAAGTTTTTTACTCAATTTGTCCTTCCCAAATCTGTCCAGTCTGATCAAGGGTCAAATTGTATGTCTGAATTTTCCAGCAAGTTATGCTTGAATTAGGCATCCAGCAGTTTAGGTCAAAAGTGAAGTTAAGGTATGATAGAACTACAATGGAGAAAACTTTTCAGTATGGTGATAGGGTTCTGTCTCTCTTGCTCATTCTTCAAAATCTTCTTCAGATTAGGTATTATGGTCCTTACAAGTTAGAAAGAAACTGTGTGAGTTAAATTACAATAAAAGTACTCCTGGGATGTAAATATGTTAAAAGAGTACTAGTATGTTGGTAGAGATAGCCAGGTTAATAATGCGGTCATAAATAAAATTGCAGTCATTGATAAAATTGGAAATGCAAACTGTGTCACCAAATTTAACCATTTGAAAGGATTCTGGCAAATACTAGAAAAAGCAAGGGAAATTTGGGCATATCTGACTCCAGATGGACTTTATCAAAATAAAGCAATGCCATTTGGGATGAAAGGAATGGAATGGACATAATTACATCTGATCAAGATAATTGTGATGCTTACATTGATGATGTTATCATCTACAGCGACACCTGGAAAGATCACTTAGAGATTTGGAGAGTCTTTGACAGACTGACTGTTGCAAATCTGACAATTAATTTATCTAAAAGTAAGTTTTGCCATGCTTGTGTTACATTTCTATCACATATATTGGGACAAGGACAAGTTAAACCAATAGATGCTAAGGTCAAGGCTATCTCTGAATTCCCTGTGCCTATCAATAAAAAGCAACTGATGAAATTTTGGGTATGGATGGATACTATTGAAAATTTTTATATAATCAGGTTCTCAAACAAATCTTGGAGGATAATAATAAAAGTTATTTGTTGTTGCTAGTAAAAACTTTAACTTGGGTCAAGGCTACACATATTTTTCAAGCCAGTGGTACACATAATTTTCAAGCCAAGGCTGCACATATTTTCAAGCCAAGGCTACACATATTTTTGAGGCCATGGCTACAGATATTTTGTTCTAAAGGTCTGGTACACTGGCACACTGCAACACAGTATAGTTATAAAGATATTATACGTGGAACTGATGTAATGTCTATTAAATTTTAGGTCTTTGATAAGTCCAGCAGATAATGTCTTACACCGCTTTTTTCTTATGTGTTAATAGAGTGTTTTAACAGATAGGAAAATATAATCACCAATATTTGGGACACTTTTTATGTCAAGTTACAAAACTTCCTGTGGGTTGGTGGTTTGTCCTGAGATTTTCCTGGCTTCTTCCTCCAACAGATATACTGCCTGCCATGACATACATATTTGAATGATATACTGCCTGCCATGATATACTGCCTGCCATGACATACATATTTGAATGATAATATAGATGTAAGGAATACAGATAAATACATTCAAACATTGTGCATACTCTATGTATCATTCAACAGTTTTGTTTCATCATTTTCTTGCAGGAAGGATGAATTAGTTGATGATGATGAAGACGATGGAAACAGAAGCTTGGATGAGGAAGAAGTCCGAGCCCTAGATTAAGATGCCAGCATTCTATTTAGTAATAGGTTTTTGTTTTTTGGTGCCTAATTTTTTATATGGACAACTGTGTCTGATTTCTGATGATCATAACAGTGTCTGCTTTCTGATGAGGATAAAGTGTCTGATTTCTGAAGAAGATAACAGTGTTTGATTTCTGATGGAGATAACAGTGTCTCATTTTTGATGAGGATAACAGTGTCTGCTCTCTGATGAAGATAACAATGTCTGCTTTTTGATGAGGATAAAGCATCTGATTTCTGATGAAGATAACTGTTTGATTTCTGATGAAGATAACAGTCTCTCATGTCATATGAAGATAACAGTGTCTCATGTCTGAGGATTATAACCTTTTTCATGGAATTACCAAAGAAGTTTAAGTGGAATAATTAAAATTAATATTTATGCAAAAAATAGTTTCATTCAATAATAATACCTTCAGATACTGTCTTTGTTAGGTGAATACAATCTTTTTCATATGCATCTGAAAAATAGCTTATTGTAAATAAAATGGGGTCATTGTTGCTAATAGAACATCACTAATTAGAATATAAGAAATATAAGTTCTAAATCTTTTGTTGCTTGCTTATTCTTCAGCAGGCGCTGGTTCTGCCATACATGAGATATGTATCAGGCAAATAAAGATTTGGGGTTAGTTACTACCATAATTTCGTTGAAAAAATTAGTACATTTTTTCATCTTAAAATATGAAGTCATCTGTGCTGTATGCTGAGTCTGTTACAGATGAATATTGACTATAGGCTGTGCCCACTAAACATCAGTCATCCACATCATTTTTGTGCAAAATATTACAAACAGGAATTATTACAAAAGAATATCAGAGATGAAAATATGTTATTTGAAGTATAAATGTTCAGTTAATGGATATTTGTGGGCTCATAAAAACATAATTTACTCGAAAATGCATGAAAATCAAGCTCTTGCTAATTATTTTTACAAGGGATGTATATGATTCAGATACTTACTCAGTGATGTCTTATACATACTTATGTCCAAGGGTCTTTTTTTTATTGATGTTATGTATGCAGATATCCCAATAATATATAGGGCTCAAATTGTCAGATACTCTATGATGGCCCATCTGCCCTGTGTATCAGTTTCCAATATGGCTGACAATTATACAGTGCTTTATGGTGAATCAATTTTTAATGTCCCTTATACATGCTTTGTTTGTTAAGAAATGCATTTATATGCAGTAAATTTCCATTCAGAAGCAGCAACTTTTGCAAAATTTGTCAAGAATGTTTATAGTGATCTGAGACCATTTCTTGCCATCAGAATCAGTCAGATTATATTCTTTATGAACTCTTCAGTGACTGTAACCACTGTTTCAGTGAGTTTCCTCCCTTGACCACTAGACCTTATTTCAGTTGCAAAAAAAAAACTGCTATATCAAAATTATATTAAAATTTAATGCATTTTCAGATTGGTTCAACTTAAGTATTTGCCACAGTTACATTTGTAATGTCAAATACTTTTGGAAAATTTTCCCCCACTGTAATACCATGACACTGTCAGTTACAACTTTAACCCTCTGCATTGTCATGACTCTATGACCAAGAAATGGTAATGTGGGGAAAAAGTTCAGGCTGAATGGACAGGAAGTTACACAGTCAGCAGTTACCATTATCAGGTTTCTATTTAACAAGAAGTTGAGGGGGAGAATTTGAAAAAGATATAAATATTGGAGACAGTTTGTGGGATTCAGGAGGGCAATGAAAAATCTGGGTAACTGGGTCAGCATCATGACAAATCTGGGTAACTGGGTCATGTTCTTTTTAATGCTGTTTCAGCACCATTTAGTTATGGTATGGTCTGTAGGGGAAGGTGGCTGTCTTTCATTTAGTAATGGTTAGCCAATCATATTCTGGATGTAAGGGAAGCAGAAGTGGGTATGTGATATAGTAAGTGTGTGTGTGTGTGTGTGTATATATATATATATATATATATATATATGGATGCATGGGAGAGAATAGATATGAGATATAATTTAATAGAAGATGGAGAGAGATAGGCATAATGTAGAGAGACATAGTAGTTATAGATAAATATAATGGAGAGGTATTGTTAGAGCAGACAACCATATAAGGAAACCATGTAGCTAAACTGTACTGTAGAACTTGGAGAGGTGGACAGAACTTTAGTATATGTAGATTTCGATATAAACAGTAGTTTACCATAAAGACTTAGTTTTTAAATATTATACCACTGAGGTTCCCTTACTCTGAACCCATGAGGTTATATGGACAATAAGAGATCTGGGTCAGACAATGAAAAGGCATCGGGTCAGAACTCTGTCAGTTACAAACTTTGACCTCATTGTAATGTCATGACTCCATCATTTACAAATTTTGGCTCCATTGTAATGTCATGACTTGGTCAGTTACCAACTTTGACCTCACTGTTATGTCATCACTCTGTCTGCTGCCACCTTTGACCTCACTGTTATGTCATGACTGTGTTATAGAGTTTGACCCCACTGTACTGTCATAACTTTGTTATAAACATAGACCCCACTGTAAGGTCATGACAACTTCAGTTACCAACTTTAACCTCACTGTTAATCATGATCTTGTCTGTTACAAACATTGACCCTGCTGTAATGCCATGACTCTGTGACAAACATTGACTCCACTGTAATGTCATGACTATGTTCCAAACATTGACTCCACTGTACTGGCATGACTCTGTGACAAACACTGACTCCACTGTAATGTCAGTACTCTGTTACAAACATTGACTCCACTGTAATGTCATGACTCAGTTACAAACACTGACTCCACTGTAATGTCATGACTCAGTTACAAACATTGACTCCACTGTAATTCATGACTCTATCTGCTACAAAAAGTCATATTTGCTGATGAGGTTTTCAGGACATTAATCTATTAAATGCTGACTTTCTGTATGGTGTTATCACCCAGTTTATTAGAGCATCCAAATGCATAATAACTTGATTGTATGGTTTTATCAATCAGTTCTCAGAATGTACCTCTTTTTATGAAATAAGCAAACTCTCAAGACATTCCTTTAATACCACTTTTGTGTCAAACTCAGAAGACCAAAAGATCCTCCAAGTTGTTCATATATTTTGAAGCACATTATTTTTATCAGTGAATTATGTATGCTACTGATAATGAGTAGGTTGTGTTGTCCTCAACAGGAAGCTAGGGATTTATAACTGCAACACAGAAGAAACTATTATGGATATATCATTACTTGTACCTTATATATTTATGTTTTAGTACAGAGAATATTCATTTTGTGTTTTTAAGTGTGATTAATGTTGATCATGACTTTTGTAATGGTTTGTATATTCTGTGACTTGTGTGTTATTTCTTTAATTGTTTATAATTTGTAAATTCAGTTTTTGATTGGATAAATTTAAATGTTTGAAAATTCTTTCTTACAGGTTCATCTCATATCCAAATATATCTAGACCATATTTTATGGCTAGGTGGCTGTCAGTTTTATTTTTCTGTACAATTTCTAGCAATATGTTAAAGCATTGGTAAGTTGTAATTTCTGTTGCATCATTTCATAATGTTGCTAAGTAACCATGGATTCAGTATGGTATATTTATTCAAAAAACACAATTAATTGGATTGCATGCATAAACACTGACCTCTTCTGCTTAATTCAGTTTATTTGAATAATAACAGTGACTAGTCAACATTGCAAGCTGTAGCTTTATACAGTCTACTCCCATTTGTCTGACAAAGTCCATTACACTAAAACTGGTTGGAAAAATAAAGCTTTCAGATAAAGCAAAATATTTTATGAAAAGATAGAGTTCAGTCTTTGACAGTACAGCTTTTGTTACCTATTGTTATTAAGGTATATAGGTCAGATGTAACAGTAACACTCCTTGATCATCAAGTCTGGTGCATGTGTTAGCTAATTATATCTTTGATCATGGGGTATATGAAAGCAATGTCAGATTGTTGGAACATTTAGGCTTAGAATAAGTAATGCCAGATAAATGTGATATATATATATATATATATATATATATATATATATATATATATATACACATACATACATACATACATACATACATACATACAAGTGAGGATGCTGGAGTTGAAACACAAGACTGATGGATAAACATATAGTTTTAAGTAAAGAAAAATTTTTTAAAAGAAATTTTGTATTATAAATATAATATAAATTGAATGCATGGAGGTCAGATAAAGCTGAGTAGACCGTACATGTATGTTTTTTGCAATGTCCCAGTGTTGTTGAAGATTTAGACATTGCATAGTCAAAGTTGCCTCAAGCTTGCCTTATGACAGGTTTTGTTTTGCAATGAAATTGTGACCTGCATTTATTTTGCACAAATGCACACCATTTTCAAAGCCAACTTAGAAAGGTTAGAAGTAGCCATTTGAATTGATGGAGAGGACACATGATTTCCTTACATAAGGCATAATACATTCGTCATCAAGACCCTATAAATATATAACACTCACAAAATAGGAGTTAAGCAAACAGACAAGATAGAACTGATGTATTAGTATTTTGTTGTTTTTCAATGGCTTTTTAAACACATTTTTGGATTTATCATACTGAGAAAAAGGGATCAAGGTGCCATTGCCAAAGACACACTGAGGCAACCTTCCTTGGCTTGCATGGGCAGGTACTGAATTTGGAACCTTTAGATTACAAATTAACTGCTCTACCAAATAAGTGAGCATGGTTTACTTGTCAAGATATTGACAGCAAATGCTGCTTATGTATTCCATACTGATAAGAAGGAAATGTTGCTTATGTAAGCCACACTGATAAGAAGGAAATGTTGCTTATGTACTCCACATTGATATAAGATGAAATGCATGTTTAAGAGATATGTTTGATTGGCAATGCATTTACAAACTGTCATTAATGGTGTGTAGAGTTGTTGTATTCATTTCATATTACTTCATGAAAAACATCTTGTGTGCTATATAAATATTTATTTTGTTGTCATTTTTACTAAATTGATTAGTTCCAAATAAAACAGTTAAACAAGTCAGATGTTATTTTGTTGTTATGTAGTAATGACACATTGACACCAAAAGATAAGACGAAACTGCATGCACGTTATTGCTGAATTGATTATATTCACATGACAGAAATGGATGCATGTTGCCTATTCAACAATATAAGACATGTCCTAGTTATGTGCAAGGTTTGAAGTTATCCTTGTCCACATAAGAAGAGTTAAGTTACCCTGTCCACATAACATATGAAGTTATCTTGTCCACAAAGCATGTGAAGTTGCCATGTCTACATAACATATGAAGTTATCTTGTCCACAAAGCATGTAAAGTCGTCATTTCCACATAACACATAAAGTTATCTTGTCCACAAAGCATGTAAAGTTGCCCTGTCCACATAACAGATGAAGTTATCTTGTCCACAAAGCATGTAAAGTTGCCATGTCCGAATAATAGGTGTTATAGGTGTAAAGTTATCCTGTCTACATAACAGGACTGTTGCGAAGTTATCCTCTCCAATAATAGGTGTAAAGATATCTTGTCCACATAACAAGTGTATTGTTAACCTGACCACATAACAGGTGAAAAGTTACCTTGTTCATATAACTGGTTTAAGTAAATATCCTATTTGAATTTTCAATGCCAGTTAGAGGGCAAAATATATCATGGTGACCTTCTCTCTGTACATATGTCTGGTCCCTATTTTGTTTTTGTTCAGTAACTCAGGTTCGTCATCATCAACCATTATAAAACTTTATACTTTGGTTGCATTCTGATTAAAGAAAGAAGTCAATTAATTTAGGGCTCAATGTCACTATGACTGAAAGAAGAAGAATGATTAATGTACTAGGGTACATCACTGAAGCCGTGACCGATACATGCACCAAGAACTGACTTGGATCTAAAATGGATTTCACACAACCAGTCTTCTAATCTTGATTAGGCACACACTATTCCTCTGTCAGTCACCTCCTTGTTAACGTGGATTTCACAGTCTTCTCTCTTGACTGGGCACACACTATTCCCCTGTCAGCCACATCCTTGTTAACGTGGATTTAACACACTGAGTCTTCTACTCTTGATTATGCAAACACTATTCCCCTGTCAGCCACATCCTTGTTAACGTGGATTTCACAGTCTTCTCTCTTGATTAAGCGCATACTATTCCTCTTTCAACCACCTCCTTGTTAACATGGATTTCACAGTCTTCTCGCTTGATTAGGCACACACTATTCCTCTGTCAGTCTGCTCCTTGTTAACGTGGATTTCACAGTCTTCTCTCTTGATTGGGCACACACTATTCCCCTGTCAGCCACATCCTTGTTAACGTGGATTTCACACACTGAGTATTCTACTCTTGATTATGCAAACACTATTCCCCTGTCAGCCACATTCTTGTTAACGTGGATTTCACAGTCTTCTCTCTTGATTAGGCACACACCATTCTCCTATCAGGCACCGCCTTGATAACAGATAAACAGCAAAATCCAGTGTGTTTACCATTTTTGTACTGAATTGTGCAAATACAAATAAACCTGTATGTTTTTATGTATATGTACATAGGATGAAAAAAAATAGTTTAACATTAAAATATTAATAAATTCAGAATAACTGCGTAGGATTACACGATAGCCAAGTTTGTGCATGAAATTTATCTACGATGAGAATGATTATATAGGATTACAAGAAAATGGAAACATTAATTTACTATGTACAACATTCATAATTGACAGCAACTTGACAATTAAGAAAAAATGTGACTGTACTTCAAGAGGGGATAAGTAAGTGACCTTGAAATCACTGCTGACAGCTTGAACTTTGGTCAAAAAGGTGGATAAAGCTGTGTGCATCATAATTTAATGAAACTAAAATGTACAAAACAGATAACGTTGACCATATAAAATCAGAGCTGTCAACATCTCTGGTCATGTATTTGCATGATAATACAGCGTTTAGCCAACTTGGTACACACTATTCCCCGACAGTCTGTAAGTCTCTCCCTGGATAAAGATTTCTCCACACACTACTTTTAGTCTGCGAAGATCTCGATGTTATCACTGAAACCCAGCAGTAAACAATTCTTGAAAATAAAACGTAATTTAGTTTTTGGGTTTGGTTTGATTTGTAAGGTTTAATATCATTTTTTGCACACGATAGGCTAAACCTAGCGGCCAGAAAATTTGGTGTAGGAAGAGCCCAGGGAGATCCCAAGAAGAAACCTCAATTTATGTTACTCCACTGGCAAGCTTTCTCGCATATCCATGGTGGTTGAGTCGAGGCTGAAAGCCACGTGGAAGGAGGTGAAATGTTTGAGTGATATACACAGGCAAGTGCCTTGGACCACTCGGCCACCCTGGGCCCCTTAAGTTAGGGTTCTAGAGGGGACTAATGCATAGATTGCTGAAACATACATTGTGATTTTTGCTTTGACATCATAAATTACCTATATTCAGTTTTTATAAGACTTCACAGACTACACTCAGTGAAAACAGGCTACTATGACTCTCAATGTCAAATGTCAAAAATTCAAAAAAGCCAAAGTTGATGAATCTAAAATAAATTTCATTTTCAATAAAATACGTCAAAAATGCCCCTCATTTTTATCAAATCAAACTTAGAACACGATATACACTTAGAAAACGATATACACTTACCGAGATGCAGTACTCAATAGGAGGATGGTCACTGTAGCTTAACATGATAGTTTGGTTTCAACATAATTTAAGTTTGCTCAATCCAATTTTCATAACACTTAGAAGGTGGACTGTACGTAGATAAGGAGAGCTTCTTGTGATTTCCGGGTCTAAAGATCAAAGATCAATGTCACAGGAACTAAATTTATTATTTGGGTTTCTGTACCACTTAATAAATCTGATATTATGAAGCCCCGTTTTACCAAACATGGAACCATTCTGTACTTGGGTAGAGGCAGCACTCTATTTTTGGAGAGCAAAAGGTAAAAAGTCATTGCTAAATGGACACAGTTGTGTTTTTTTTTTGCTCTCCACTTAGTAACTCAAGTTCTTTCATCCATGGGCGCCCGCAGGATTTTTTTGCAAAAGG